>VZTG01008190.1:1656339-1743878 GCA_013397845.1 Melanocharis versteri | reverse complement strand
AAAAAAAAAAAAAAAAACCCACTGTACTTTTATTAGGCACATAATTCAAGGTATTATATTATTATATAAACTCCACAAGTTTCAGATGTCCGAGAAATATAGAAGCCCAGTTTACTTTAAAAAAAGCCAACCCTGAATATGTCTGAAATAGGTGATATGGCTTTCCTTAGAGAAACTTAAATAAACATTTTTGGACTGAAGAATGTTAAAATTCTTACAGCATTTGCCTAATGAGAAATATGGAGATATGTGAGAGAAAGCGTCTGGTTTTGTACCAGAGAAGTTATTGGAGGAAAGAGCTGTTTTATTTACTTGGTTGGTCTGTGAAATAGTGAGATTATCTAAGTGAGCTCAGCGGTGCTTTTCTCTGTGCATCATTTCTGTGTGGACAGCTTGCAATGAAGTGTATCTTCCCCTTCAAGACAGGAGGCTCTAAATCAAGCATTTTGCATACACCTGCAGATTTTACTCATCACCAGCCAGGCTGTTACAAGCATTATCCACAGAAGGATCATACATAGTCAATGGCAAACATATAATAAGCAAGCAGCCAATACAACATTTATGAAGCTACATTATTACTAGGTGCTCTCTGGTGCATTACAACCAGAAACTCGAAGTAGCCAGTTGCTGTTTGTTAGCAGACTGGGTTAAGTGAAGCCAGCTACATTGACTGCAGAATTTTGTTTTCATGTGCCTCATGTCATAGTAAACAGTTCATAAACTGGAGGTTATGATATTAAGGCAGTGGGCAAAAGTCTTGTATCCTGTTATTACTGAGATTTTGTGCATATAGTGTCAGAAGACTATTTCCTCTGAAATATTAATGCTGCAGCACAGTACTTTACACTGCAAGTAAAGACAAGACAAGCCTTTGTGTCAATGAATACACTGGCTAAAATGAGTACAGAAATAGAAGTGGAGGCCTAAGGGAAAATAGCATCACAAAATGAACAAAATAAAGTAAGAATTAACTACAAACACATATGCATAAGGGTAGTTATTAGCACTTTCTCTAGCTACAGTGAGAATTTACATTGCTGTTTAAAATGAAATAGAGGGCATACTTGTTAGATGATAAAAAATATATTTTAAAGGTTTTCTCAAGACTAAAATCAAGAATACACATTGGGGAAAAAATGGTCCAGAACAAAAGTTCAATTTTGACAGCCTGTGGCTTAACAGTGAATGAACATTACAAAGAAAATCAAACCCCTTGCAAATGTGGTGCATATGTTGTAGCATTAGTATTTCTTCTTTAATGCCTTCAGAGATCACAACTGATGTCACACTGACATTTTTAATTTCTGCCTTGAGGACTTTTAAACAGAGATTAATATAATTAGAAAGCAACTGAACAGACTACATCTTCTCATTTATGAGCTGCTCAGAAATTAAGACCTTCACTGATTATTGGAAGTTCAAAAACATGACAATTTGAGACAAATCTCTCTGGTTTCCACAGTGTAAGCAGAAATGAAAAATTAGAAACTGTGTGCAGACAAAATATGCCAGATGTCAAAACAAGCATTCCAAGTAGGAAAAGGATAGCAGTTGTCCATTTCAGATTGACATTGTGAGATATTGCAACACATTCTGAACAGCAATTAAGACTACCAACAACCACCAACAAAACACACACATAAACCAAAAAAAACCAAACCACCACCAACAAAAAACACACAAAGCCTAGAACATAAAACAAACATTAAAAAGTATTCTGAACTATGTATGAGGACAAGTTAATGTGCAAGGGCAATCGAGACTACAGTCAAAATCTCTCAATTTAACTAATGTTTTAGCTGTTTCTGAATTTCCTTACCACTGCCATGCCACAACAATGGAGGGGACATGTGAAATCAGGCCCTTGGACTATGACCACCTTAAGTTGTCCAGTGACAGTCTAAGGCGAGTTTCAAAAAATTCTAGTAACATCAGCACACTGACAAGAAGAGAGAGACGTTTTACAGCCAACAAAACTATCCCAGTTAAGGGGTAGCATTTTATGATTTTTAATTTCTGATTATCAGCCTACAGTTGTACAGTTCTACAATTAATGCACAGAATTATCAGTTATTTCCTACATTTATTTCCATATCACTCATTTCCTACATGTGCTAATGCACATTTTCAGAAATTAAAAAAACCAAACCAACAAAAACAAACAGATAAAAAAAATCCCAGCCAAAAACAAAACCACCACCATCAATAACAAAAAAAAAAAAACCCTAACATACAAAATACCCAAGCAAAATTAAAAACTCCAACAAACCAAAACTAAATGTTGGATAAGATCTGTTTGAGAGCTTATCCAAACATTTCTGCATGTTGAACTCATGTAGAAAGATTAACAGCATGACTTTCCATTCATCTAGTGTCTAAAAGGGGTACATGTCAATTCACAAAACAATCAGGCAACTTAATGAAAGAAAAAATAAAATTCAGTGAGGTTATTAAAGTGATAAATACTGCTTGTGATTGAGAACGTTCCTGAACTATGTAATTCTGAGAGAGTTGATTACGGGGAGAAATATTAGTATAATCTTTCCTTTTCTCACACTCTTTCTTAGGCATCTGATTGTGAACACTGATCGTGACAGACTGCTCTGCTCAACACACATTCAGTCTGCTGCAACATGGCTGTTCTTGTAGTGCGACTTTCAAAACCTTACCCATTTTCACTCTTAATATGAATTAAGCATATTTGGAAACACTACATTTGAAAAAAATCACAAAATTTCATTAGAAATGTCCTTGCAATCACTTGCTTATGCTCAGACTACTTGTGGTTTCTGATAAGCCATCTTAGTTTAAGTATATTTCATTAAAAGCTTCACAGCTGTTGATCCAGACAGGCACGTGGACTAAAAGTGATCTGCTGGGTTTCCATGCAAACTGATTTTGCACCTTCAGCTCTGCACCTTCATTCGCAGGCTGTGATGTCTCACTGCCACACTGCTCTGACGTTGCTATGCTTGCTGAAGGAAAGGTACCAGCACGCACTGTGTCAGTGATTCCATACACTAACATTTTACTTCTGCTAAAAGGGAATGCTTGAATTTAAACCACTATAACACTTCGGCAACTACAAAGCTCAGTGTATGGGTATTCTAAAGTTAAAAATTGTGACAACTGACTATTTAACTATGTTTTTGTTTTATTTTGTTTTGATCTAAGAGCAGCATTCGTATTTTCAAAAAAGATAGTTTTTTCTTACAGTAAAATCATCCACGTGGAAGCAGATGCAGTTTTTCTACTGAATCAGATCCTAATTCACATCACATTTATCCAGCAGAAATGCCCTAGCTTTGTTGTACTGTGTTACTGTCTATTAAAACAAAATTGTAATCTTTTCAGTATAACAGATTTCCTTAAAAGACTCTCATAGGCAGGTCTGATCTTTGTATTACAAATTTCATTTCATTGTAAGCTCCTACATTTATATTACTGCTTAACATGAACTCTCACTGAAATGTGACCTGACAATTTATATCTGTATTTATTCATGCTAAGCTTTCTGCTTCACAACTACTGAAAGTGTAGTATACTCATTGCAGAAATAATACTTCCTGCTATTTCCAACAATGAAGGTCACACCAAGCTTCACATGAAAGGAAGTGTAATGCTTCATGTTTTTCAGTTGTGGCACACCTTTTAAATTCCTTGTTATAATCACCTATAGTAGAGCATTTCTGCAAATTCTTTTTTTTTACCTAACTCTATTTTCTCTCTTTTAGGTCAGGAGAATAGTTTATGTATATGGCACAGATAGGGGAAAAATTAACAAACACACAGATTCAAACACAACTGAGCTATACAGTTAAAACCAAACAAACCAGACCAAACTCCTGAGGCTCAAGCCTGTCTGTGCCTGAGTTCCATCCATGTATTCTTACCCCATTAGCAAAACCTTACATTTTTGGAGTATGCAATGAAAGGATCCCAAAGAGATCTATAAGCTGTTGAGCTTCATGTTCATATTAAACTAGATCAATAAGAATAACTGCACAGCTCTAGTTCCATGATGAAAGATGTAGTCGATTTTTAATTCAGTTTTATCTGCACACTAGTGCCTCAGTTCTTAGCTTGTCATCAATACACACCAATCATAGCTACTCTGCTAATTTCTGCATTACACATTTGTACATTACACTTCCAAAGATATTGAATGCTCGGAACAATAGATGTTGCTGTCATGGAAAGACAGCTTCTGAAAATTTGAGTGCATTTCTCTAGTTAAAAACACTGGTTACTTTTCCTTTCTGTATTTTGAAATACGCAGATATCATTTGCGCTCTGTAAGTACCTTTCCAATGCTCTATTGTATAGAATATGCTCTAATGTATAATTTAAAACAAAAATATCAACGATTTGAACATTAAAAATTTTTATAAGATAGTTCTTAAATAAAAAATCTACAGTTTTTGTAGAGTAGTTACATGAGACACCTATTGGACATTCCTAGGGTGTCTACATTTACAACAGTTTAACATATTTAACTGAAGATCAGTAGTTGGGTTGGGGGTTTTTGTATGCCTGTTGTTTGCTTGCAAGATTTTTTTTTAAGCTAAAAATCTTAGCTACAAAATGCAGCATTTTCTGAAGCAGTTATTCAATTCCTCGTGATATTTCTCAATAAAGCATATATTATTTGAAAATAATTATTTCAGTTCCAAAGCACATATAATAAGAACTTTCAAATTCAAACACTCTCAGTAGCAGCATCACAGCACAACTGAAATTACAGTATTTTAGCACTTATACGAGAAAATCTGTTTAAAAAAATTAAAAGAAACGCCATTCAAAAACTAATTCAGCTGCAATGTGAGTTTTGTGTCTGCACAAGTGGTACAAAATGTACTTTAAACCCCCGTCCTTCCCATCTTCCCCAGGCTTCACTGCCAAATTCTCTACCTCCTTCACCCCGGAGTGCAGGGAGACAGGGAACAGGGGCTGTGGTCTGTTCACCACGCATTGTCTCTGCCACTCTTCCTCCAAAGGGGGAGGACTGATCACACTCTTCCCCTGATGCATTGCAGGAATCCCTTCCAAGGGAGGCAGTCCTCCATGAACTTCTCCAACATACGTCCTTCCACAGGCTGCAGTTCTTCATGACCTGCTCCACTGTGGATCCCTCTTGGGCCACAAATCCTGCCATCAAACCTGCTACAGTGTGGGCTCCTCTCTTCACGGGGCCACAGGTCCCGCTCCAACGTGGGCATCCCATAGCGTCAAAGCCTCCTTTGGGCACCCACCAGCTCCAGTTTGGGATCTTCCCCAGGCTGCAGGTGGATCTCTGCTCCCCATGGACCTCCATGGCCTGCAGGGGAACATCCTGCCTCACCATGGTCTGCTCCAGGGGCTGCAGAGCAATCCCAGCCTCGGCACCTGGAGCAGCTCCTCCCCCTCCTCCTCTGAACCTTGGTTTCTGCAGAGTTGTTTCTACCACATTTTTTCACTCCGTTCTTCCCTGGCTGCAATTGCTGCTGCACAAAAACTTCTTCCCCTTCTCCTATATGTTGTCTCAGAGGCGTTGCTGCTGTCACTGATCGGCCCAGCCTCGGCCAGCAGTGGGTCTGTCTTGAAGCCGGCTGGCACTGGCTCTGTTGGACATGGGAGAAGCTTCTGGCAGCTTCTCACAGAAAGAAGAACATCCCCACAGCCCCCTCCACTGAAACTTTGCAATACAACCCAAATACAGCCGTAGTGTTGCTGCTTGGATTTCAGCCTCAGCCTCGAACTTGCAGGAGGTGGAGATAATTTCCATCAGCAGGACACAGTTTCCTCACAGTTTTCAGAAAAAACAATGTCCCATTTACTTATAAAATGAATTCTTTTGAAATATGCCAACCTTCTAAGCCTAACTCCCCGGGTACTTCAAAATTCTGGGTAGACTTGCACAGCCACCAGTCACTTTGAGTGACAGCAGGGCTGCAGACTAAGCTTGGTGGTGAGGAGAGCAGGATCATCATCTGCTGCTGCTCCAGATACATCCGCAGACTCACCTTCTCCTATCCTTAAGGATGAGACAACAGAACAAACAGAATACCTTTTGATGTTTAGCATCTATAAAGGATGAAAATAATTTCCAGGCAGGCATGAAAGACGGGACCAGAGCAGAAATGTTTTCCCAAAACCTTCTTCCTCAGTATCTCCTCTAGCAAGTCATGGTTGCCAAAAGTACCTTATTAAAGCAAATAGATAAAGCAATCTCCTGTAGCTGTTCTCAGTGGTAGCCATTATTTTTTGTCCACTTCCTGTCCTACTTACTGTTTCAATGGCTGGAACAAACCTGTCTGAGCCGTCTCCTGTTGGCTTGGCCACTCACACTTTCTCAGCACACAGACAGTGCCCTTCCTTCCCAGGTTATTGAGCTGAACAGCACTGCAGGGTAACAGCAAAGCCCAGCTAACTGGCAATCTGCATCACTTCCCCTGCACACAAACTGACTCTAAGAATTATTCCGGCACAAGAAATTCACCTTACGTAACATAAGCCTTGGAATTGAAGGAGAGGAGGAGGAGAGCAGGAAATGTTCAGAGATTCAACTCATTCTCTTTTCTCTTTCTTCTTCAGGGTGTCCACTGCTTAACAGAAACCTGGCACAATCTTTTGGTCAGCCTAAGCTTTATGTTCCAAATGCCCATTAAAAGTCTTCGAGACCCACGTGGGTCTTTCACCAGCACAAGGCTCACTTCTCCTATCCTGGTATCTCCAAAGGCTGGCAACTAGCTTGTACTGTTATGCAGATTTTAGTTACTCTTCTACTACAACCTTAATTTCAAGAGAGATGATCCCCACCGGCTTGGGAGGCTCAAGGAGAGAGTCATCTGCAAGAGGAGACCAATGGCTGCATTTTTGCAGGCTTGGCTTTGAAGGAAAACTGCACCCAGAGAAGCCCAGAAGAAGAGCCGGGAGAGGCAGCTGCTGCCAACAAGTCTCATGCCCCCTCCCTTTCACCCCCACGGTGCAGCCAGGCCCAACCTGGCCTCCAGCAGGCTGCCTCTGTTCCTTCACCAAGTCATGGCACACCTTCCCAAAAATACCTGGACACTTTGCACACAACAGCTGGGGCTTCATGACGTTATGATCCGATTAGTGGGAGATGCTTCTGTCCGAATTAAGGTGCTAATGAGACCATATGCCAATGTCAGTAATACGGATTTTTTTAAACTGTAAATCTGAAGGAAATAGAAAAAAAAGAGTGGGGCAGAGGAGAGAGAGAAAGGAGGAGATCAAGCAGAAAATGGTCACCAGCCATGGTTCCAGCAGTGTCCCACTGGTGCTTCTTCACCCTGGGCCTCTCAGTGGGGGTGTCCTGGAGTCATTCTTGTGGGGGAACCACATTTATACAGTCCAAGTTCCAGGTATCCACAGGATGGTCAGAGGTGCTCCTGTAACTTGGGGTGGCATGCATATGAGCAATGCCATATCCTTTCCTACAGTTTTCCTACAGTTTACCTACAGTTTTCCTACAGTTTACCAGAGTGGGAACTTTTTGTCCAGATGCGTTAACTACGTTAACCAGATCTCACCTCCATCAGGCTTGGAATTAGCATCTCCTGTTGTAAATTTCTCCTCTCTGTGCTTATCTCAAGTTCCTGCTGTGGTGATCCATCCTATAGCAAGTTTCTTCTGTGGCCTTGACAGTGTTTTCAGACAGGCAACTGTGGTCTTTAAGTCCTCACACCCCCCTGTAGTCAGGCACAGCAGCTCTGCCCTGGGGCTGCCCTGCATCCCTTTGGGCACCCTCAGTTTTACATGGCTGTCCACTCTGATAAAATTGTCTGCTCTGGCCATGCTCAGGCCACAAACCCCAGATGTCCCTCTGTGACAGTGAAAGCAAAAGGCTGGGACTCCAGCACCCATTAGACCGGACTGAGTCGCCAGTAGGCACCCAGCCAGCAGACTGCCCGACATGTGGAAATAAACCATCTCAATAACAAACTCTTTCCAACTGTCTTGTCATTTTATGGCTGAATCATGACTTTGGATCTAATTTGAGAGCTTTCCAAGCTTGTGTAAAGTTATATTGAATCAAACCAAAGTGGGGGCATGAGTGCAACTAAGGTTAAAAGGCAGAAACACTTCCTACCAAAAACTAGCCAAAAAAACATTACTGTTAGAAATATTGACCAAGAGCTGTGAATGCCATTTGTACTGAGCCAGGTGTTGAAAACTGGCCTTGTAAACCTGGTTTTCTGCAGAGGACAAGCAGATTGTGCCACCCTCCAGTTTTCTCAGCCCCTGGGCTCCAACATGGGGTGAACAAACCCCAGGAGCGAGCAAGAATATCCACTGTGGTGTGGGGAGGAATCAGCAGAACTTCCATTTATATTTATTTTATAGCAAAAACAAATAGACAAAAAACCAGAAGTTCCAGCAAGAACTAAACCACTTAAGAAATAAATTAAGCTTTACTAACATTTAACATACAAATTGACACCAATGTTTCCACCCACCTCATGCATCAGAGCATCCCAGGCCATACACAGTGCCAAGGTCTCCTTGGTGAAGAGAAGCTATCGACAACACAGAGGGCTTCACATAGTGCCCTCCCTCATTGGCTCACTTTCAGTGTATTGTCACACAGTGCAGTTCACATGGACCCACTTCAGTGCACTTACAGGATCTGTGCTCGCCTCTTCACTAAACTACCCTCCCAACATGGGCACAGAGCTCACTGAGCTTCCTGCAAAGAAACTGCAGGCGGAAGACAATCTGATACTCCCAGCAAGCAAGAACATGGCAAATCTGACAAGTCTCCTGTTCATTGTAGGAGGAGCTTTTTTAATAATGCACTACACAAAACTGATGCTTAACTGGGTGGCCGAATTAATAGATATTGAAATTCTCTGTACTGGTCATTGATACAGAGGGCTCATTTCACCTGTGACATGTGGGTATTCCTAAGACAACAAAAGTTTAGCTTGTCTTTTCCAGAAAGGGTAGTTTTCTGTAACTATTTTATAAAATGGCATAGCACCATCAGGCTATAGAATACGATTTCTTCATTTAAGAAAATAAATATAGAAATATATTCATTTGTTCTGCATGCAAGGGACTGTTCAAATTTAGCTTTACCTCAGCAAATTTAGATTGTTACATCCAGCTGTAATTTCAGTCCATGCAGGGAAGTTTATCAGCCAAATTGGAATAATTTATGTATACCTGACACCTACCTAATTTTTGGGAGCTCTAAAGAACTTTGTCTTCAGTCCCTCTTAACTGTGGAAAAAGGGCATTAATGTGGGAAACAAACCTCTAGGAAGGATCCTCAGGACAGCCTCATGTGGCAGACTGCACAGTACATTCTCAGCTGATGAAACAAACTGATTCACCCCTCAAACATTAATTCAAATTGAAGTGGATACCCAAGTTCAGAACCTCAAGTTTCACAAAACCAGAAAAGAAGGATTAATATTGAAATCTCAAGATTTATAAATCTGAAGCAATGAAGAATTCTTGCTATTTTGTTTAGGTGCACCACAACAAACTTGCTAGCTAATGCAAGAAATGAGCAATAAAGAAAATACTGAATTAATGTGTTATAAATTTAAGACCTATTTAGAAACCCATGTCCAAACTGCCAACTGGTCAAACCAAGTAGGGGCTTACATAGTCACCCACAGACAACTGCCTCAAAAACCAAATAAATATTTTACGGCTGTGCTGTCTCAAACTGAATCACAGAAAGGTTCATCTATGGCCCTTCATCTGCAAGCAATGGCCAGTCAGTGCCAGCACTTCGTGCATTTGAAACATGGTATAATAGCACATTCCTAGCATTGATACAGAATTTTGTTGCAAAAGCCTTTTAGGATCATCGAGCCCAACCACTCTCAGCACTGCCAAGCCCACCGTTAAACCAGGTACCTAAGCATCACATCTACCTGTTTTGGATACCTCCAGGAATAGTGACTCCACCATTTCCCTGGGCAAGTTGTTTGAAATCTTCCCCTGATATCCAATCTAAACCTCTCCTGGTGCCATTTCAGGCCATTTCCTCTTGTCCTGTCACTTGTTTCTTGAGAGAAGACATTGACCCCCACCTGGCTACACCCTCAAGGTCCCCCCTGAGCCTTGTTTTCCAGGCTAAACACCCCCAGCTCCCTCAGCCATTCCTTGCAAGACTTGTGCTCCAGAACCTTCCCCAGCTCTGTTGCCCTTCTCTGGACTGGCTCCAGCACTTCAGTGTCCTTCCTGAATTGAGGGACCCAGAAATGGACACAGGCCTCACCCGTGCCCTGTATAAGGGGACTATCCTGCTGGAACTATCCCTGCTCCTACTGGGCACACCATTTTTCATACAGGCCAGGATGCCTTCTGGGCACAGCTGGCTCGTGTTCAGCTGCTGTCAACCAGGACCCTCAGGTCCTTTTCTGCTGAGCATCTTTCCAGCCACTCTTTCCCCAGCCTGTAGCTCTGCCCGGGGTTATTGTAAAGGCAGGATTCGGCACTCAGCCTTGAGGTTTTCATTCAATTAATCTCAGCTCATTGATCCAGCCTGTCTAGGTCTGTCTGCAGGACCTTCCTACCCTTCAGCAGATTGACATTCCTGCCTAATGTAGTATCATCTGTAAACTTACAGAGGCTACACTCGATGCCCTCATCCAGATCACAGATAAGACCAGCTGCCAGCTGGATGTAACCCTGCTCACCTCCACGCTCTGGGCCCAACCACACAGCCAGTTTTTTACCTACTGAGGAGTGCACCATTCCAAGCCATGAGCAGCCAGTTTCTCCAGCAGAATTCTGGGGGAAATGGTGTCAAAGACTTCACTAAAGCCCAGGCAGACAACCTCCAGTCTTTCCCTCACCCACTAAGCAGGTCACCTTGTCAAAGAAGGAGACCATGTGGGCTTAAGCAGGACTTGCCTTTTGTAAACCTGTGTTGGCTGGGCCCAATCCCCTGATCGTCCTGTATGACTGTCATGTGATGGCAATCAGCGTGATTTGCTCCATGACCTTCCCCAACACTGAGGTCAGGCTGACAGGCCTGTTGGTTCCCTGGTTCTTCCTTCCAGACTTCTTGTAGATGAATATCCTGTTTACTTGTCTGGCTGGGAGGGGTTCTTTTCCCCACAGCAGCCCTCACCTTGCTGGGCTGGGCATCGGTGACTGGTGAGGTGCTGGTAACACAGTGTTGCTGTGGCTACCTCTGAGCAGCCCTGGCCCAGCATCAGCACTGTCCCCCCAACATTCTACATTCCCATCACCAGCAGGCTGCGGCCGGGCAAACCTGAGAAGGGACATAAAGAGGACAACTGACCCAAACTGACCAAAGGAATATTCCATACTAGACAAAGCCTGCTCTGATATAAAGCCAAAAGACCAGTGTCTATCCTCCAGAAGTCCAAGGCGGCAGTTTTGCTGATCCACCTCCTCACTTCTCTGAGAACCAAAAGGTCTATCATTTTGCGATCTCTGTGCCCCAGACAGTCTCCAACCACCACATCACCCAGCAGTCCTTCTTTGTACGCAAGTCCAGTGGGATGCCTGGACCCAAACACCCTTGAAAGCCAAAAGCCTGCTCTTCCATAATGCTGGGAAGTATCTCTGCTGACATTTTTTTCATAAAGCCAAATATCTTAACAACTTCATAATCAACTGTGACCGAGACAGCTACCAATCTTCACTTCACCCATCAGACCATCTTTAGCTGCAAACAACAGACCTAGGAATGCACCTTTATCAAAAGCTACCTTCTATGTACTTCAGAACCTTGACAAGCTTTTGGAGTGCACCCGTGCAAACTTTCTGAAGGACGGCAAGGACAAGTTCAACATCCTGTGCCTGGCCCCAACCCCCAGTCAAAGTACAGACTGGTGGATGAAGGGTTTGAGACCAGAGGAGAAGGACTTGGGGATACTGGTGAATGAAAAACTAGGCGTGACCCAGCAATGTGCACTGGGCCCAGAGAGCCAAACGTGTGCTGGGCTGTATCCAAAGCAGAGTGGGCAGCAGGGTAAGGGAGGGGATTCTGCCCCTCTGCTCTGCTCTGGTGAGATCCCACTGCAGTGCTGTGTCCAGCTCCAGGGTCCCCAGCACAAGAAACACTTGCAACCTGTTAGAGAAGGTCCAGAGAAGGCAACAGGAATGAGAGGATGAGAACACCCCTCCTATGAGGAAAGGCTGAGTATTGGGGTTTTTCTGGCCGGAAAAAAGATGATTCTGGCAATACCTTATTGTGGGCTTTCAACAGTTGCAGAATAACACATGGAGACTTTTACCAAAGCCTGTGACAGTACAAGAAATTACAGATTAAACTGAAAGAAGGTAGATTTACAGTGGATGTAAGGAAGACCTTTTTGCCATGGGGGTGGTGAGACAGGCAACTGGAGCAAGCTGCCTGAAGAAGTTGTGGATACCCCATCCTTGGAAACATTCAAAGTCAGGCTGGAGGGGCTTTGAGCAACGTGATCTAGTGAAACATTTCCACATTCACATCAGGAGAGGATAGTGGTGTTTTGTGCTTGGACCAGAAGTTATTTAAGGGCCTCTTCTAACCCAAAACATACATGCATTTCCTAGACCTCTTCAGGTCTTTTTTTAGGTGGCACAGACAGAATAAACTTTAATCCATGAGTAGATTTCAAACGTGTGCATTGAGGCCTCCTCACTCCACTCCTGTTATCAGGTCTATTAAAACACATAACAGTAACATCTGTTAGGTAAGCAAACACAACTGTAACTGTAAGTCAAGACAGCATTATGAGAATCATGCTTTCAAATTCCTTGCCCTCCAGAAAGAATAAATTGGTTCAGCACATCCTAAAACATTTCATCTAAGACTGCAGGAAAAGGGGGAAAAAGGCAGATTTTAAAAAACTATCTTTATTTTTTTTCTTACATTTAAACAGGGATGTATTTCAGTTCTAGACATCCAGACATTGTTTACTTCATTACTTTAGACAGGAAGAAAAAGTGTATAAATGCAAATCATATTGGCATACCTACATTAGGGCCGACTGCTTTACTAGAAGAAAACCTTCTTCCGCAGTAAAATCAAGCACTTAAAAAAACTGCTGAAAAGTAAGTGCCTTGCTTGTTATTTCAGCAAATAAACAGCTTTATATATTCAACCATTTTAAGTCCGTAATATTCACACTGTCTTGTTATGGAGTTCAGATCATACAGACACTGTAGAGATCAAAAACCTCCAAGAATAAAACTCAACAGGTGTGTGAGAAATACACATACCACATGTACAAGCAACAAATTTGGTCAAGTACTACAAAGAAGGATGTGTTTTCATAACAGAATGGTCAAGTGACCTACTTCTCAGCTCAAACAAAAACAAAGAAGTAACTTCATGAGTTTGAAATGATCAGTAACATATTCTGGTGGAGTGGAAACTTATATGACCTGTTACACAGTGTGTTTTTGTAGGCCAAGTTCAGGTTTTCTAAAACAAAAACTTAAGATCATGAACAGTAATAATGACAAAGATCAAAGTATACATATGAGCACATAATCCAAATAATAAAATACACTTTTGGCTCTTAATGAAAAATAAATTACAAAATAAAATTAAAATCCTTGTAAATGCAATGATTAATTCAAAGGTGTACCTTTACTTTCATATACATTTTAAATGCCACCACAAAACAGATTTAAAATAAATAAGTATGCCAAAAGACATATGTGGACAGAAAAAAAAGATGCTACTTAGCTCTAGAAGAATTCTAAAGAAACAGAGATAATCTGTGTTTCGGTCAATAAATCTGCCTAGTCACTTACATCTTCCACAGCCCTTCTTCAATAACCAGCAGTTAAACATGACAAAAACACAACTCTGTCATTATGGCTTTAAAAGAAGCACATATTTTCTGAAGAAGAAAATATAAAATGGGCTGTCTTGCCTACAGAATTGTTGGTTTGTTCACATTGCAAGCACTTCATCAGACTGTAGAGAAGCACCTGACACATCCTTGCCATCCTACAATACTAGCAACCTTACACTGCAAGACAAGAAAATCCCAAGAAAAGAAAAGGCAGGAAATTTGGGATGCTCTGTGGTAGTCTGCAGTGAAGGCAGAAGTCTATCTCACGTCCATTGCTTTTGTTTTCTAAATTAAAGAGCAAAATAATTCACTAATACACCTCTAACTTTACATGGCACATTCATATTTTCAAGTCAAAGATGCTGTCAATCATCAACTACCTCAGTGAACATACAGGCTTTAATACTTATTCCACTTTAATAGGATTCAGTATTTGCTCTGCAGAACTCTTCTGAAGGTAATTTGATCTTGTTAACATCACCAGATGTACAACTTAAATTATATAAACATTTGTATTCTTTGCGCAAACAGTCTTATAATTTCTACTGTACTACAATTTTCATTGTAGGCAAAATAAAAGCAGGTTTTCAAAGCAGGAGGATACTGGAAATACTTTCTATTCATTAGTAGCACCAGCATTTTGACCAATGTCAACAGTTAAACCAGCATCCCCAGTGTCTCTAGACAGCAACAATTTGACTAGAGTTACAATTTGACTAACCAGTAATACTGAGGCAAAAGAAGAAAAACAATGCAAGTGTCATAAAATAAATCTGAAAGTTTTATTATTTTGCAATATAGTTGTGTACCTCTATTTTTCTTCCGCATTTTTGAAGAAAACTGCTTTAGATACACTGCTACAAACTCAAACAACTGATTTATGACATCCGTCTTCATCTAAGACACTGCTACTACTTCCTAGGAAAGAAGAAAAACTTCTCAAGTCCAATTTTGCTCAAGATACTGTTCATTTCTGTAATTTCATTGGTCCATATGTCGATGGTCAAAGAAGCACTCCTATTTGACAATATCTTAAAGCTTTCAGAATAGGTGAATAAAAGAAACAAAAGATGGATGCAGAAGAACCAAATCAAAGCACAGAGGCATGATATTGTTTCACAGGGAGTCCTCAGAAAATGTGTTTATTACGGAGGTTTTTGCTTTGGGTTTTGTTGTTGGGTTTTTTTTAGGATCCCAAGACAACAGTTGAACAAATAAGCATCTTCCCATGTTCTGTTTGGTTCTAGTCATTTGTTGCGCTGAATGGTTTTCCTTTTCCTCCGCTTGAATAAGCAGCAGCACCTGCAAGTGTGACATGAATTACATATCATATAAAAAGAAACCATTAAACTAAACTGTCTACCGAATGTCTCATTTGAAAGATGTAGCTCAGGTATAGCCAGCACCACAAGGAACACATTAAGCTCAATTGCAGGCAATTGATTTATTAGAGAAAGAAACTGAAGTAGAGATATTTCTGATACATTTCACCTTTTTTGGAAAAAAGTATCAAACTAAAAAAGCTATAATGCAAGTAGCTATTGAGTTTAGAGTATTGATGAGAGTATCAAAAGCACAGGTATTATAGGCTGACTTAAAAATGCATTTGTAAGAATAAAGAATATTCCATTACCTGAATACTCTTTCATATTAACTGGCAATATGCCAAATAGAAGTTTGTGCTTATGACTGTGTCACCCAAACTGTGCACTTAAGACACTACTGTTGCTAAACAAAAAAAAAAACAATTTGAGCTTCCTTTGTCAAGCAGAACTTGGAAAAACTTTCTCCAAGGTTATTCCAAAAGATATTTTAGAAGAAATTGCTCATGAACAATATCATTAATGTTCTGATCCAGTGCTGTGATAATACTACTACAGTGAAAAATCACAGCTGAAATCTAAAGAACACTGACATTCTCCTGCTTTATCGCATACTACATGAATGACACTAAAACTGACAAATACTGTGAATTTCACTTAGCAAATAGAGACAATCTGAAAGTACCTGAAAGAATACTACAAAATGAAAAAGAGCTGAAGGGAGTTAGATATGGATAATATAGAGGAGGACTGCAGAAGTCCAGAAAGTACTTTTAAAAATAAATAAAAAAGGAAAGCAACAAATAACACACACACACAAAAAGACTCCATCTAAATTGTACTGTTAGGTTATTTTAAGCAACTCCCAGGTCCTGAACACCACCTTTAAAAATAAAGCTTCACACTGAAGTGTTCACAATATGTGTGATCAAAACTGAACATGCAAGCTGTCTACTTTAATACAGCTTGCCCCATGGAGTTCTGCGGTTGGTTATTGAACTCTCACTTGCAGCGCTATACACTGAAGACTCTTAAACTATGAAGTACAGCAGTAGTGAAAATATAAATGTACTGCATTAATAGCCTTGATCAGTAAATACTTAAGCTCACCAAGCATTTCATATCACTAAAATTCAAAAGGGATCCAGATGATTTAGTTTGGAATATGAGAAATGGGGAAAGCATTTAAAAATCAGGGAGAATGAGGGTCTAAAAATAAGGTTCTACAGGGGGTGAGAACAACATCCAAAGTAAGGGGAGACAGAAGTTACCTTCTCAAAATATCCAAGGCACCCTGTCGCTCAGTCACTGAAAAAGTAGCAGTGGGCAGAGGCAGACCAGAACTGCTCTGAGAGTTACATAACTTTCAGTAGAAAAAAACATTGGTTATTGATGAAGAGGAAGCCCAAAATTAAAATTCAGTAGGGGAAACTACATAGATAAGTATTTTTACAGCTAGCAGAAGTATCATACTGTATTTACTATATTTAAAGTACTTCTTAAAGAAGAGATATAATTGTGTTTGAAGTAGCCACTGACTTTAACTGAAATTCCCCCATAACTACTAACCCTTTTTTTAGCATCTGCCTATAACCACTAACATTCATTATCACTTCAGCTTTGAATTTAACTGAAGATGTATGAACTCCAATTTAGTTTAATTCTTCTTTCACCCCAACTATTTTATATATGTATGTGCCACATATCAAAGAAAAGCAGTGCTCCTCCCTTTAAACATGAACTATCCTACGATCCTGTAGATGAGGAAATCCTACCCTCAACTGTGATGGTAAATCACTTTTATACTTGTCTGAGATTAGCAGGCCTTAGGGAAAGCCCACAGGAAAAATTTGATTTATAACATAAGCATATGCAGAACCCAGGATACATAAGTAACTGTACAAAGATGGAAGTACAGCAGACAGTTAACTTCTATTCTAGAACAGCTACCTAGAATTTTAACTCTTTACTCTTTAAATAAATTTTGCTTACATGGAGCACAACTCAAGTAGATCAGACTTCTTAGGACTACTTGGATCCTCTCTGCAATTCAAGGCCACTTTAGGTTCTCTTGTTTTCCTTATTAGAAAATTTTAACTCAGCCTTGCTGCAAATCTCATACTGTTCTTTACTCCTTCTGCATAGCCTATTTAGTTTGCTACTTCTCTGTCAACCACAGAAAAAGAGCATCATGCAATGGTGAATTCAAGAGTTCTATTTTTAATCAACATAAAGCACTGCTGCTTTAATCCTCTGGTCTTCCAGAGTTTGCATAATACTACTATAATGAGTATAATTTCCTCTTAAATGTTGTTTTGTTTGTTTGTTTTTTTTAATTATAAAAACTATTCAACTGTATTTCAATTCAGGGAAAAATCACTAAATGCTGAAAACTTTTATTTGGTGTGCAAAAATAAATATCTTATTAATATATAACATATCTAAAAAAGGACTAATGGAATGCAAATTCCATGATGAATTGTAAATCACAGACCTGATTTGGAAATCTGAACAGAGGTATACTGAAACACTGTGTATTTTTAAATCTAGAAGTACTAGACTTCGAATTGGCTTCCAAGGCCAAAAAAATGTAATTTTAAAATATTTGCACCTTTACAAGGGATTAAGACAGATTGTATTGCTTGTCAATAAATTTTAGGAAAGAAACACAACCCTGAATTAGAGATCCATAGAGCACAATCTGTCAACGAGAACAATTCGTAACAGAAATGTAATCTTGTTCTTAAGAATATTGTCACTAGAGGGTGTTGTTGTCACTTACACATAATACAGATATTACGTTGCTTAGAGTCACAGATATGTGCATTAGAGCTATAAAGCTATAGATAGGTGCATTATTAATGACTATTAAACCACAAATTTATTATACTATTCAACACACATGCAAAATACAGAAGAGGTAAGTTTTAAAAATTTCTACTTCTAGGAAAGGATTTTTTTTTTAATAAAGCATTTAATGACTGCTAACCTTTATCTGTAGTTTATGTAACATTTCTAGAGCAGGCAGTATAATAGCAATCTATAAAATGCAAAAAACACTGCACTTTTCCTGTACAATCTAAAGTGACTTTTTAGGTATTATCGAAGGTAGCAATCTCAGCATTATGGTTTTGAATACTTCTTGTTCTTCGTAAGACATTATCATACCTTTTTTCCTGTTAAATATCCTTCCTTCTACCATTTGAGCAGTGCCTTGGGCCAACACTCTACAGCAACCTTATTTGTCATTTGTGTTTAGATAGCTGTGGTTTTGTACTTGCAATCAAGCATGTGGCAGGCACTTTACTGCAGCATTAGAAACAAGTGTTTTAAGTGAAAAAAAAAAGTGCAAGATGCAAAAAGGACAGATCATATATTCATTTCCTGCTTGCCCTTCTCTGCCTTCCCACAGAAGAGCCTTTTGGTTATCCAAATCACACATGCTTCATAGAAGCAACTGTTCTGATGCCTAGCAAACAGTGAAGACATGTTAATTGCTCAGTGATAAACGAAAGAGCATCTGTAGAAGATTATAGATAGATCTGTAGATCCCCAAGTGTCAGGGAAGCACAGTGATCAGATTTTCTCCTCACTTTACAACTTCAGTAAGTAACAACTGAAATAGGGCAGAAAGCTACTTTTCTAAAAACCCAAACCAACAAAAATAACCAAACCAACAACCCCCTCCGCCCCCAATGCTCGCAAACAAAACAAACCCACCAAAATGCCCAGAAGAAAACACCCACTGCTATGTGATGCTAGCTGCGCAGCCACCATGAAAATGACATGGCGAAAGATTTAGAATATATGTACTGCACGTGAGTACGTAAATATTTATCGAACAATGAAATGTTTGGTTAAATGTCCCAAAACAATAAAATTCTTACTGAAGAAAAAAACCCCACACTTATCCTTTCTGATTTACACCATTTCACTGAAATGGTAGCAGAAGCTCTAATATTCAGCTAAATTACATTTGTGCTCATAGTTAAAATCATACATAATGGGGGCAACCCCACATGAGGGGCACCCTTTTCTAAATCTTTCAAATGAAGATACAGTCATGCTAAGTTTCTAAAACTAAGAAAACATCTAGAACAAAGAATGAAGCATTTCTAAAAAAGATTCGAGTTTGTCTCCTCAGAGTATGAGGAAATGTTACAAACAGAAGATATGAGCAAGACAAGTTAGCTTTGTTCATACTTTCAGGTGGTGAAAAGATTATGAAAGAGGCACAAAGTGAGAGTCTTTTGAGAAAACAAAGTCTCCTTAAAACCAAAAATATCCATGTCACAGACATGAAGGATACTAGTAATCCCATTCCCTTACACTATTCCACAGCGTAAAATCTATAAAAAAATGTTTAAATATCTCACAAGCCCCCTTTTGATATTAAGCTTGTAATCATCGTGTTAAAATGTAAAATTACCTAAATCTTCTAAAGTGTTGTTTCTGAAAAAATATGTGTACCTATGCACTGATATTTGATAGCAAAGCTGGAAAGGGGATGTGGGTGAGCATGCATGTATGTTAATTACTGCCAAATATATAACAATTTCTACCCCTAAAAAAACTCTAGCCACTGAGAAAACTGCAGCTTAAATAGATAGTGCTGAAACACTAATTTTAGTATTTCATACTCAAAAAATCAAAAATTAACATAAAGAGTAGGACACTGAGAATAGTTACTTTGTCTGTAACAAAACCAGTTAAGAGTAGGCCAAAAAGGTCAAGGATAGCATTTTTGTCCATTATGTATTCATACCAGAAAAAGTGAACTTCTACACTTCTCAAGCATCTTGGCTCCTGAGAATTCTCTTAACTTTCTGCAGATAACCAAGGAGGTAACTAAAAATGGGCTTAACTGTGCTAAGCACTATTCAAAATGCAAGAAATTTAATCTTTTTCTGTGTGTACATGAGCTGAGCATAAGGAAGATTATCATTGTGCTTATTTGAAGAGAAGGAACAGGGAATTTATCTATGGGCTTATTTGAAGAGAAGGGACAGGGAATTTATCCATGGGCAGCCTCTCAACATCCTTGCTCTTTGGGATTTTTTTTGCTTCAAATATATATATATAAGAAAACTGTATTCCTGAACTAAAATAATACTGTACTCTACAAAGATGGCAGCAAAGAATTTAGTACTTCTCAGTGCTCACAGAAAACCAGAGCAAAAATGTGGCCCCACAGACACCTCCATTCAAAATTATTAATTACACATGCAAATAAAGCTTACCTACCAAAACCAGAACCTGCGGAACGACCGCTTCAAGAAAAAATGGCACTTTGAGAAATTTCCCTTTTCCTAAAAGTTAGGAAAAATGGGTCCCAGAAAAATTGCTGCTACTGAATTGTTCTGCTGCTAATGTATCCTTCATACCTGTGTGTCTCTATTTTACCATAAACTAGATCCATACGCCATCTCAAGCACAATTATAGAATAAAATATGTTGGAATTCACACCACCTTTAGCTATCAAGAATATTTTTCTGTACTATCTTGCAAGTCTAAGTTTACTATTCCAATATATAAACATTAGTTGTCCATCCCATGTTAACAGACCTTAATATTTTTTTCTTTCATTACACTGTAACATTAAGGAACCCTGAAGTTATGTTTTAGTGATTAGTTAGTAGGTTGTCAAAGACTAATACTCTGGTAAATACTTTGTTTACAGACATAACTGGAGAAGTTCAAACATTTGCTAGCAATTAATACTTACTCATGTGAGTTATTTTTCAGATGTTAATACACTAGCTGAATGCTACAATATCTGAAAGGAATGCTTTCCCCTTTCAAATAGAATAGAAAGTAAGAAAAAATATTCTAGTACCCATTAAAAAGGTTGACGTAAAGTACATGACAGACTACACAATTTAAAAGCAAGCAGGATTTGAAGCAGGCAGAATAGCTCCTGAAGGTGGCTTTTTGTAAAAACAGTTGATTGTTTCACAGAATTAAAATGTATTTTGTCATTTCTAAATAGACATTTTATTTTTAAGTTCTCTGAAATTAGTTTTAAATCCAATAACAAGAACAAAGCTCCTGAACCTCCTCCAGCTATTTCTGCCTGCCTGTGCTGTATAACTCACCACATGTTCAACACTTTCTGGCAGCTATACAGAAAGAGAGTAAGGGAAAAAAGAGAATCAGAATACCATATAGAGGAAGAATTTTACATTTTTCACACATGGCTTTTGGTATTCAGAACATTATTTTAAAACAAATATTTCAAAATTAGTTGAAATATCAAAAATGCGTACACTTCTCAAGCCAGCATAGCAAGACACGTCATTGAAGGCTTACACTAAAAAAGCACAAGCTATAGGAACTCTACTATTTAAAAACTTAAAGACAAAATTTAGTATAGCACTGTAGTTTTGTCCCTCACCAATGGCTAGTCAGTTCAGACAATATTTTCTGAAAAACTGTGTAAGAAAAATATTGAAGCAGCTGAGCACACATGATCCAAAGAATATAAAAAGAAGGACATACTTTGTTTCATCCATTACTTCTACTTCTGCAGGAGCTGTGATGGGTGCATTTGAACGGCCTGCAGTTGGGTCATCTGTGTTCAGTTCTCCATTTGTTGAGCTTACTACCTGGAATCACAAGAAAGACCTGAAATTATGCTAGCACCAGACATACATTTGTTAATTCCTAAGGTTACAATACATCTTAAAAAACCAATAAGTTTTGTTATTTCCATAGTTATTTTTATTCCAGTAACAATATCCTTTCCAGGTTTTATTCTGGCATCCCTACGCTCTTGTAATTTTCCTTTTACATCTATTAGTGGAACTGACATCTACATGACAGACTCAAGGTGAGCGGACAAAGCAAAGCAACTCTATGGATCAGGTTTGCTTATCTCCCCCACATCCCTTCAGAGCCTTAAGGGAAGGCACTAACCACTCCTCCGATACCACTTCAGTCAGTCTAACCCTATCTCTGCTCCTTCAGTGTATTTATGCTCCTTAGTTTAGCTCTTTATATCCACAGTGAATATGAAGGCCTGATTCAGTTTTATCTCAAAGAGCACTCACCAGAAAAGGGGAAAATTAAGACCATCTTCTAGACATAAGAGTATAGATGGTGTCTCCTTTTTAGGACACAAAAACACCTACTACCAAAAAATTAATAAAAATTAATAAAAATTAATTAATCCTCTTTCCTATTAGTTTACCCTCAAATTCCAATGTAAATTGTTCAAGCCACTGTGAAAGCTGTGGTTCTCTGAGAATATTTGTTTTGACTTTAAACCGTGGAACCCAATATTCTCTCTCTCAGTTCCTGTTAGCTTTCCTGCATGACAAATGGAGCCATTCCAGAGGCCTCTCTGTTACTCACCCCACAGAGTATGAGAAGGAAGATGGGTAACTGGCTGTAGACAAGTGCCTACCTGATCAGAGCTGCTGACAGTGCTAACTGAACCATTAAAGAGCTGACTGACACTGTGGAGAGGTCTACTAGCTACTAAGTAGAAGCAACTGCTTGGCAAAGCAGCAAGCATAAAAATATCATTCCGGACAAATAATATAAGAGTTTGCAGAAAATATCTGTAAAAAATTAATCAGCTATAGAGACTAATAGGAGTCCATAATTCAAGATTATTACCAGCTGTTGCCTGATGATCAGAGGTTAAGGTAGATGAAAGGAGAGGAAAGGAAAGTCATCACCATAATATTATTTCCCTCACTCTTACAAGCTCTCCTCTTAATATAGCAGTTATATCTCATCTATTTATAATCACAGCTAAGAGCCTAGCCTATTGAGGTTTGTTTTGTGGTTCCTATTGTAACTAAGTACAGAGCTTCAGGAGTTTGCTGCACTCAAGGCATTTTCCATGCCATATGCTGACACAAGGCCAAGTTTTCTCCTTTTTCAAATTTCACTAAAATAGGAACCACTGCCAAAAAAACCCTGCAGGCTCATAACAAAATAAAAGATATGTGAGATCACAGGAATCTAACTACATAAATTTTAGTCAATATAACTGAAGGAATTATGGGAGATTGGACTTTAATCCTGCAATGATAAGTAAGTCAATTGAGTTTCAACTAGGTATCTTAAGCTTAGATTCGTATCACTGGGCATGACAGAAGCACTTCACATTCAGTGACAGAAATAGGTAGGAATTGTACTTTAACAAATCTTAAGATGGTGGGGCAGGCATCCTGAACAAAACATCCTAGGTTACTACTTACTGAGTTTTACAGAGTCAGAGAATATTCAGAGTTGTCATCACTGTACATATTTACTAAGAAAGGGGATATAGTGTGATCCAAACCACTTCACCAAGTATCTTACTGTGAAGATAATTTCATTGCTTCTTGTGAAATATCCAGAGTGGAAAAGTGCATCAGAAGTATTTGCTAACTAAGACAGGAGCAGTCATAAAAATATAAGGGTAAAAAAAATTTGCTCAACTTGACAACCAAATGAGTTTGGTCCCAAAGGAGGCACAGAAGCACAGAATGGTTACAGCCGGAAGGGACCACTGGTGGGGTCATGCTTACATGGAGCTCCCCGTGCCTAACTATATAACTAACCACAACTAGAGCCTGCACTAATCCATATACAGCAATGCCACCCAATTAATATTGTAGGCAACCTTCCCTGCAGCTCTAATAATGCAGGATTTCTGCTCCATAATCTAGACTTAAAAAGAACTTTTCTAAAAAAGAACCTCAGATCTGTGCTCAAGATTGAGTAACAGTGGCTGATGAGAAACAGAAGCCTTTGTCTTCAGTCTACCCAAACAGAAGTAGGGTACATCAAGAAATAACAAGACAGGTATATGCCCCTTCCTGGATGGGGAGCAAACAGCACAACTTAGCATTCCTGGTTGTTGCAAAGAAAAGGTCACAGTTTGCAGAGGCATTTGCAAGAGCTCCTGTTTTCTTCTCTTTTCCTAAAAAACAAATGAGAAAATGTATGGCTTTTGCACAAACATCAAACATACAGCCCAACTGTAGCATCTGTGGGGCTTTCACGTGACATTCTCTTTCAAACTTCTTTCCCAGGAGCACCTGTTCAATGATTCAAATCTATCTTCCTGGACAGCACATTCAAAAAAGAGATCAAAATCAACAATGTACACATCTTCACCTGAATTGGAAAATATGAAAGTAGGTATCTAAAAGTCCTTCCTACATTAGTAATATTGTAAGAATTATGTATGTGTTGTACTAATCTAAGCTGACTTCATCTTTGAAGGAGCCAAAATCACCCTCTGCTGGGGCCAATGCACTACCATCTGGTAACAAAGAACAAAGCTTATCGCAGCTTGTTCTTCAAAACCACTTCAAGCTCAGTTTTTCTTGACAGTGGTTTCCATTAGCTGGATAAATCTCATTTCAAAACAGCTTTTGTCATAAGTTGGTTTATTAGTTTGACTGTTTACTTTAAGAGAATTTGAAACACTTTGTTGAAAACTTCACAGCAGACAGCAAAAGCCTGTCCTGCCTTGCTCTGGTCAATAATAGATAATCTCTGTCTCTTTGACAGATATCAAGGAGAAAGGGACCATAGTGTCCACACACATGCATACCCACACACATTCACCAAATACACAAACAAATACTATCAAGTGTAACTGTCTGTTGCATGACTTAGTTTAGATGGGAGGAACAAGAAGATCTCTCTGGAAAGAGTTATGACCACTGAAAGCATAAGTGAACCAAAGGGTATATAGCATAAATCCAAAAAATAGCATCAGTCATGCTTCTCCAGAACCACAGATGCCCTGAGTTTCACTCAAATCTGAAAGCAGCTCTAGGAGTTCATCACTAAGATGAAGAAACAAGACTTACACAAAGGAGTACAAGAGATAGGCAGGAGTGCTTCAATTCCACTGTCAGTAAGGCTACAGCTGTATGAATACATACATACAGATGTATGAATACGTGTGAAAAATGGGAGGCACAATTAATCCCTCAGAAGACTTGAATACAACTATAGCGAAAAAATTAGGATATTTAAGTTATGGTTTTGCACCTGAAAATTCTGTTAACAAAATGGAGATGAACATTTTTCCCTGAATAGTCACAGAATTAGGTTTCAGAAAACAAATATTTTAGAAGTTCCAAATTAGAATATCACAATATTGAAGATTAACTTAAGCTACTCACCTATTTTCAAGTGGGAGAATAACCACTAAATTGAAAATCTGAAACTACTTCAAGCATTTTTATAACCTTATCCTGGTTTAAATTTAGTTCCTCCAAATTTAATCAGTTCTTTAGAAGTTTAATATGAAGAGCACCTATATAAAGAAGCATATGCATCACATTGGTTATTTCTTGCTACCCTCTATGCCATGAGGTAAAGAAACAAAAATTCCATCCACTAGCCATTAATGACAGATTAATTGTAGAATAGATTGACTTCTTAGATACATGGTCCTCTGGAAGCTTGATAAGGGCCATTTAAAACAGGACAAAGTTAAGCCTAAATACCAATTCCCTAAATGGCAACAGTAAATATTCCACCTCTATACTTTTCTTAGATTAGTATGTAAACTAATATTTTACTTGCTATGTTCAAAAATCAGTTAGAAAGTCTGCCATAAAAAACAAATTTTGCTGATTTTCGTTACTATAATCACAACAAGGAATTGCAAAAATTTGAAACAGACATAGAAAAAAACCCTTCATACCATTAAGAATCTCAGTAACTGAATTCTCCACTCAAAAAATAAAGCCAGTCTACATCTCTAAGCAACTCATTAGTGATACTACACAATCCTTTATTTTACCTCCAAAAAGTTTTCAGCTAAGACAAAAGAATAAAAGTCATCACAATACCTTTTTAGTTCACAAAAGCATAAGAAAATTGATTTGTTTCATCTAACACCTTACTATCTTGACTTCTTGAAGGAAAGGAATCTTGCAACTCAAAACTACTTACATCGGATATAAAAATCTTTCAAGCAGTTCCTAAGTACTTTACTGGGAACTCTTTAACCCAATCTTTCAACCTAGCCTCCTTTTAAAGAATTTCCCAATGGGAAAATAGAAACAGAAAAGAGGGAATAGATCAGTTACTAAGTGATGAAAAAAAAGTAATGGAACAGATTAATACAGTCCTTATGAGTGCATAAGCAGATTGCAGCTCATGCAGAGAAAGAAATAATTCAGTATTGTACAACTGACATTTTGAGAACTGAGGCAAACTTACGGAAACAAAGGCACAAAAGAAGTTGTTGAATAAATTGCTGCAAGGTATGAGTTGATCATTAATAAGTCTACACAAACTAGAAAAATGAACTAAGCTAAGTGGAAGAAGGGATGTCTTTCCTTTACAACTCAATTTCCTAATACTACTTGAACTTTAACTGATTCTACAAAGTAAAATTAGACATGTCTAAGCACATTAGGATCTTCTGAACACAGGCCTAGAGTCTGGGATAAATTAAATTAATACAAAAACCAGAACAGTATCTGTTAATGAACAAACCAATTTGAACCTCAGTGGTTGCAACTTGAACTTATCATCACTAAGAGTATACAAATGTATACTAACAAACATATGCAGCAACACTCAGTCCACTTGACGTTACCATGTTACAGAAAAGAATCACTAGCACATCTTAATAATCTCCTAAAAAAGAACCTCAGAGATGACATCAGCAGTAGTATTATGGATGACTAGTAGCACTGACCTAAAAACATTCCACTGTCACTTTAAAATAATCTGACAGATTTTCATATCTTGCAGAAAAATTGATAAAACTGATCGCAAAGATGAGCAATTGCTCACTAACAACACAGAAAAAAAGAAGTACAACTTAATTCCACACCTCAGACTCAAATTTTCCTTTGAAAAATTTTCTGTGGAACTTTTAGAATTTGTCTCCTTGAAAGCAATTAGGAATCCAACTAAAGTAGCTAGCTAATGAACCAACTTAACAAATGGCATGATTCAGTTAGTATCTCTGCAACAAAGGGGTATTTGACAACAGCCAGGGGCTATGTCACAGCATAACTGCAGATATTATATGATTCTGTAAGTGCCCTTAGTAAGGAAGCATGACCACTCCACAACAAGAAGCAATCCAATATGAAAACACCCTGCTGCACAACACTTGATCTTCAAAGACACAGACCATGGCTGCAGTTTTGCACAGTGCTTTTATTCACATGGCAATTGCTTAGTCTCAACTCATTTAAATGACCTGAACTCAGACAGATTGCCTGTATCCTTTGAGGAAAAAGAATAGAAACAATGCTCTATTAACAGCAGTAGTAAGAAATACTAGTAAGGAGTACTAGTGTTACTTGTGTTATTTCCTAGGAAACGTTCTCCCCATCCCCAAAGGGTATTTAGCATATGTAAGAGACGGTCCGAAGATCCCTCATCTGTCTCACGATCATCAACGAGGACAGAGACTGAAAGACCCTAAAAACTGCTAAGGAGACAAGGGCACAGGAGTCCTGGCCAGACCAGAGGTGGGATGTCTGCCAAGTATCTGCAGGTGTGCAAGCTGAACAGGTTGCTCTGGTGCTGTTCCTTGCTGCCCAGGCGGGAAGGGCGGCACTGGAGCGAGGAAGAATGTTCTGTGCCTAAACCCTGCACCGTTACCCCAAAATAATGGGCATTGTTCTCTTACCTCTTTGGCTAGTTGCCCCCCCGCTTTTGGAAGTTACCCCAAAACAATGGGTCCGCTTTCGAAAGTTACCCCAAAACAATGGGTCCGCTTTTGGAAGTTACCCCAAAACAATGGGTCTTGTTTCCTTACCTGTTGGCTGGTTGCCCTCCGCCTTTGAAAGGACTATAAAGGGACTTTCCGAAGAGACCCCCTTCGAGATCTCCCCACGGAAGAAGACAGACCACGAGGATCCCGACTCGCCGTTGGTAGCTATTAACCCCTTTCCCCCCCTTTTTCTCTCTATCCTTTGTTTCCTTATAGCTCTCCCTCTCTTCTATCGCATAATCGTGCTGTTGGCACTCAATAAAAGTGCATTGATTTGGTCAAGCATAAAACTTTTCCCCGTTGCGTTTCTTTTGCACTCTGAGATCAGGATAACGAACCATCACGACCCCGGCTCGTGTTAGCGGACCGTGACAGCATATTTTACAATGGAAGAGAATTCCTCGTAATTGTTACATTTTACCTGACAAAGAATAAAAGGTTTCTTAAGTGCCACAATTGCCAACAGAGTCATATGATGACACTTTGAAAGTTCCACTAATTGCAATTTAACAAATTCAATGTGTATTTTTCTAACCTACAAAATGGGAAAAGAAAGTTTTTTTAAACATTTGTTAATGGGAAGAACAAAACAACTTTTTAAACTTTTCTTGATGCACCATAATAAATATCACCTACTAGATTTTGTTACATGAGACATGATAGCTGTTTCTAAAACAATCAAATTTAAAGAATGTTATCACACTGACAGGACTACAGCACTGTTTTCTGTACCCTTAACTTTTCATTCTTTCTTCAAGCCATGACAATTTTTTTCCAAAACAAAAACTTCAGAAGAAACGTATGTAACTTAGATTGTCATAATCAAAAATGCAGCAGACAATTTCCACACAGAATCCCCACCCAGATAAGACTTCACAAAACTAAATCATTTTCATTTCGGACTCAAAGCTCAAAATCTCATGCAGACTTCACAGCTGGCATTTTTAATTTTTCAGTATTAATTCCTTACATATTACTCCAACTATTTCACACCTAAATATATTCAAAGAGTGAGACATCAAAAATTTCAAAAATTAATTTTAAAAATTGAAAACAAACCAGGAACAGAGCCCTTTGAAGATGAAATAAACTAATAATAAAGGAAAAACTGTTGGTTTCCACTAATTTTTTTCACTGAAATGTGTGAGGTGCTGCCCTGGGAACATTTTTCTATTCAATTACTGTTCGAATAAAGGAGTATAGTTTAAGCAAACATCACTAAATACCATTTTAATTTGATGTTTACTTATGGAACAAAAAACATGAACAACACTGAATTCAGTGAATAGTGGTTTTTATTTGCTAATACAACTAACACATGAAAAGTCTAAACTTCAGTTGTTTGCATGAAGGTAAGTATATATTCTGTAAAAAAGACAGTTCAACTGTTTTAAGACTTTCACTAAGAAACATGCAAGAAAAATTCCATAAACAGAAAGTTCCATGGTTTCAGCATTTCAGTTAACTGTGAAGTAATAAAGAACAGTAGTATTCTGAACATTACTGATAAGCAATCTTAATATGAAAACATGAATCATGTGATACATTACAGGAAAGTAGTATTGTGTAATGCAAAACGACTGATTTAAGCCATGCAAAGAAGCAGAAAATACCTGTACAGAGCCACCATGTCTGTCAGACGCCAGGTGAGCCCTCAAATGATGTGGATTGGTTTGCTGTGAGTCCCAAGCTGCCCTATGGTCTGTTGACTATAATTTTTGAATGTATTAGGATTTATGCAAAAGAAGAAAAAAAAATTAAAAATAAACAATTTGGGCATTAATTATTATATATAATTTTTAAAAGCACAGAAGCACTACACACTCAATCCCTATACGGAGTGCACTTCCATATTATCAACATACTTACACATGCCCTCATATAAATTTTCATACAGAGCTGAAGTAGCTAAATGTCAAAAATTCCTAGTAAGAAAAAGCACACTAAAACAACCCTGCAATTTTGCGTAGGTAAACGGACACAGCTCTGAATTCTGAACATTGTTATGACCTTAGCCATTAGCCTGGATTAAAAAAAGAAGTGAAAATGTTATGCATACATGTTAGAACTGAAAGAGAGGATACAGTGTATAGAGGAGAGACAGCAAGTAAAAAAGTGTGAGTAGGGAGAAAATTCACTACACTGTATCATAGCTTCAAACAAGCAAGCTTTTAGGAGATATTTATGTATCTCTATATATGTAGGCTTTAACAAAGATCTACTTAAAGTGAAAACAAAACCTAGGGTCAATTTTATTTTCAAGTTCTAATAAAAACATAGCACAAACCATTAGACAAAAGACATAGTAATGCTAATAACCTTACACGAGCAGTGTACCTGATTTTTGGATTGTTGCATTCTGTCTCTGTGGTGATACGCTTCTCTGTTTGAAGACATTGCAGGGTCTGAATGTATCGAACCCACTGGAGTAGGCTACAAATATAAATAATATGTAGCAACTGGTAAAAAAAATAAATTTCTAAGTCTCACTAAAAGTTACTGGTTTGTAATAGAAAATAATCATTAAATCTGAAAATTTCAAATAACACAAAATTATCAGATTAGAGCAGAAGTTTCACTAGATATTTACTAATACCAACGAGAAAAAAAGACTTACAGAATTTAGTGAAGTAGCAATGATAAGTATTATCATACATTAATTTTCTGAAAGACTTTAGGCTGATACTTTCTGCAGTTAGCAGTTAGGACATTCTGATAAAACCTGATGAAAGGCTTAAAGTAGTTTTTAATGCTAAACACTAAAAAAAATATTTTGCAATAAAATAAATACAATTCTTTCAGAGTCATACAGAGAACTGCAGAGCAAAGTGTATAATCTGAAACTTGCCAAAAGTACACATATTAACCCTGCCTTCCCTACAGATTACAAAGAAGTGAACAATTTGAGAAGCTGAAGAAAACACCGTTCCTCTACCCTTTCTTAAAGTATATAAACAGAGTGTTCCCTGAAACCTTACATGCACTGCAATGAAATATGCAATGAACTGTGCAATATCAAATATTTCTTTGTCGCTGTTGAGGCGGACGTGACATGAAGGATTTACTCACAGTTTGGGTAGAAAAAGCCGTTTATTCTAAGAGCTAGTGTTATTTATACACTTTTGGATGTTTATTAATCAGGCTATGTGTTCATTCACTACAATATATCTATTGGTTATTACTTAATTTAGAACATACCACCATTGGTCATCTATAGCATAAGCGTTCAGGAATTCAGAAAAACATCAGGTGCAGCTTGTTGCTGTTTTCTTTCCCTCTTGTTTGGATTCCTTCTACTAAGCTTCTCATGGGTAAAAACGAACTGTGTTAAGCTCAATGTCAGAATCAGGCAAGCTGTCAGACCTGCTGTTAATTCCTATATTTCTTCATAATGGACTGATAAATATCTGGAGTATACCTCACATGCAGAGAAGTTATAGCTCTGCATTTTAAAAATACTGGGAACAAAAAAATACATGCAATAATGACCGCCACCTGCAAAATTTTAAGCTCCTTCAACTCAGAAAACAATCTGAATTTCTACAATCTCATTTTGGATTGAGCAGAGATGTGCTTTGATATTAGAGCACATTTGGAAAGAGACTGAATATGAAGCACTCAAGCCAAAAGATAACGTTAGAACACACATCTGCAGGTGGGCTTGTAATAGCAGTCGTTCACAACTCTTAACAGCAGCCTTGAGATGCACATATCATATGAAACTCAAAACTGATCACAGAAAATCCCTTTAGATTACTAACAGCTGAATTGTACTCACCAACTGTTTGCCAATCCAGTCGTATTCATAATCAAACATATAGCCTTTCCGATCAAGTAAGTCTGTGAACAGCTTTCTTAGATAGTCATAGTCTGGCTTTTCAAAAAAATCTAACCTTCTTACATAACGTAGGTAAGTAGCCATTTCCTCTAGATAAATAAGAAATATACATATTTGCCATTATCTGTTTTAATGGAACTCAAAATAAACCCCCATCACCTTATTTTTTAAAGCAATTTGTACCTCTCACCATAAAACCTGAACAGTTGTTCACCATGAATCTGTGAATTACCAGAAAGAAAAGTTACTTAATAGTAATAATTTGAGATGCTACCATATTCTGAGATATACTACCATATTCCAAACATACCCTAGCAATGACACCCAACTAATTTTTCCTTAACGTTGCCTGTTGAGATCTTCTATTCAATGTTCCAGTTCTAATGCACAGTGTGCAAAAAAGTGTGGAGAGAAATGCCTGTGCTTTCTTCTTTCTTTCCAATCAATTTTACATAGGCAAGACTACGGAAAGGTAAAGAAAGGAATATACAACATAAAGCCTCAGCCTCCCATCCACAAGGCCTACTGTGGACAGGATTTCCTTTCATTTGTCATGAGCTACTCTCAGCAAATCCACTTCACCTATCAATGATATTTTGATTACCTTTCAAGGTGTTATATTTTGACAAAACCATGTCCATGGCATACATGTCCCCTGTTCCAAGCACTTTATTACAACTTTTAAAAAATGTCGTATTTCCTCCTGTCTTACTTTCCAACACCTCATTGATTCTCCTGGTACTTACAGAGAACTAGAAGTGACACCTGAAACTTACAAGTTATTTTAAATATTAGTTCAAGCTGTTTCTAATGCGGCTTGTTTTTTTAGAGGGGTATGATATCAGATTTCAGCTGAAAAAGCTTGCAAAATTTTCAGTGTGAAGATACAAGTGCAGACTACTTGATTACTGTAAGTATACATATAGTATTTTTTTAATGTTTCCTTTAGAAGAATCTATACCTGAAGAACAACAGCATTAGCTTACTGCTGCTTCAAAGGATAATTCTTCTATCTGGGCCCAGTCTTGTTTAACCTATGGTTTAACCCCATCAATGGCTTGGATGAAGGGGCAGATGCCTCCTCAGCAATTTCACTGACAACACAAAGCTGGGAGGAGTGGCCGATACCCCAGAGGGCTGTGCAGCCCTTCAGAAGGACCTCAGCAGGCTGGAGAGATGGGCAGAGAGGAACCTTCTGCACTGTCCTGCACCTGGGGAAGAATAATCCCATGCAGCAGCACAGGCTGGGGGCCAACCTGCTGGAAAGCAGCTTTGTGGAGAAGAACCTGGGTGTTCTGGTGGACAACAAGCTTTCCATGAGCCAGCAGTGTGCCCTAGGGGACAAGAAGGCCAATGGATTCCTGGGGTGCATTACAAAGAGCAGGTCAAGGGAGGTGATCCTGTCCCTCTACTCAGTGGCTGTGTCCAGTTCTGAGTTCCTCAGTGCAAATGAGACATGGAGCTCTGGGACCCAGTCCAGCAAAGGGCTACTAAGTTGCTCAAGGGACTGGAGCATCTCTCATATGAGGAAAGGCTGAGGGAGCAGGGCCTGTTCAGCCTTGAGAAGAGGTGGCTGAAGGGACCTGATTAATACATATAAATATCTAAGGGGTGTTTGCCAATAGGATGGAGCCTGGCTTTGCTCAGTGGTGCCCAGCAATAGGACAAGGGGCAATGGGCAGAAACTGATGCACAGGAAGTTCCACCTGAACACAAGGAAGAACTTCTTTACTGTGCAGGTGACCGTGCACTGGAACAGGTTGCCCGGAGAGGTTTTGGAGTCTCCTTCACTGCAGATATTCAAGAGCCACCTGGACACAATCTTGTGCCACGTGCTCTGGGATGGCCCTGCTTGAGCAGGGAGACTGGACCACATGACCTGCTGTGGTCCCTTCCAACCTGACCCGTTCTGAGATTCTGCGATCTATTACATGTATTGTAATTTTAAACACAGATATTAAGCAATTACCTATGCCAGTTTCATTTTATAAATTAATACACAACATTTTTATTAACAGCAGACATTACCTGGAAAGTTTTCACACAATACTTCTATAGGAGTTGCTCGTTTAGTGTCTCCAATTTTCTGGTAACGTTCTTTTAATGTATCAGCCTATGATAGAAGAACAAATAAGCTTCTGAAGTTAAACAGCTTGCAGACACACATTTGAAAGAACTCCAAACATGTCAATAAAAGCTGATCATTGGAAAATAGGACAGAGGAAGATGTCAAAACCCACTACCTTTAAACCTTGCCATGGAAGACTTCCTCTGAGAAAATACATAAACATATGACCCAAAGCTTCCAAATCATCTCTTCTACTTTGCTCTGAAACGAAATGCAAATATTATTAGAAACTTCCATCTGTGTAATTTTATATTATATTTAAAAGACTAGCCTCCAAATTATATAAAAATATTTTTTAGGTATAAAGTAGTTGAAACTAACCTGAGCATGTGGAGGCATTCTCATGTACTATGGACTGCCTTAAGAACACAGCTAAGCCCAGAAAAAAAAGTAGATGCAGACTGAAGATATATTCCTCTCAACAGTACTTTAAGCAAATTATCTCGCTGTAAGAAATTGATCTCATTCTAAAATACATTTGACCCTTAAAACTGCATTTTAATTACGACATTTTTTTATCTATTATTTTTGAACTTGAAACAATTTAAGAAAGCTTCAACAGAATTAATTCTTCCTCTACAAAATCATGAAGACTGTTTTCCACCGGGAAATTTCTGAGTAAGCCAAAGGTAGATTGAAGAAGGCTCAGAAGTACTATTACTTGAACAGAAAGCAGGATGTACATGCAGCCTGCTATCAAGTCTAGCTGACATATGAGAGCTTTCACAGAACACAATGCCCGCCAAAGCTACAATTTTTCATCTGCAGTAAAGCAGTGACAGTCCTTCAAAAAGTTCAGAGACGGTTAAAGAAAAAGGAAAGTAACAAGGAAAACACAGTGTATTCAAAGTTTTTAAAGTACATTTCACACAGCTTTTAAATTAAATCCATCGTTCTTGGGAAAACTGAAGGTAGTAGAGAATAGTGAGTCTTTAAATTACTAGCAGAAAACAGATTTTTACATTTCTACCAACATCATTCTGAATTGCTGTTGAAAGAAATTTTATACATTGGATTACGTATTGTAGTAAGAGGCGGTATTTAATTCTAAATTTGACCTTCTCCTTGACACAAGGGAGAAAAACAAAATATTAACATTGTTTCCACTCAGTATTTCACAAAATCAAATCACTATGCTTTCATAACAAGAGAAATGGAGCAGGAAGGTAAATTAAAAAAAAATTTTGATTATTTGAACACAGCAAACTCAAGAAAGTCAACCTGGCTTTGATCTGATCAACACATAATATTAACATAAATATACTGCATCAGAAGAACAATTTTTAATTTTCATATAAACAGAACAATGTACTTACTACTCTGTTTTCTAGCCCTATCTTCTCATTTGAACACTGAATGAACACATATTAGCAAATGAGTAAGAAAATACCAAAAAAAGGATGGTAGTAAGATGTAGGCTACATCCAGCCCCTCACTTTATCACTATCTGCCAGCCATATGAGGCTCTTTCAGTTATTTGTCCTTCACTCATTTACATGTTTCCAATTCCCTTGCCAACACTCTCCTTGTTTGTGTTCACTTCCCAACTCTTGTTGTCCACTGCTTCCACTTGTCTCAGTGAGGGCCCTCCAGACAATCTGGTCCTATTTGAATTTCTCTGCCAACCCTACAAGTGTGCAACAGATGGTCCATCTATGAGCAACACTAGGGTACGGCCCAGAATAATGTACAGGAAAGCTCCATTTGGTCTTTGCCAAGGAACAATAATTCCCCTCTTTCAATTAATTTCTACAAGTTATGCCAATGAAAAGTTGACCTTTTCTCCATTAAAAAAAACAACCAAAGCGATAGCGTCTTATTGAGGCTATTGCTCAGAGAGTACTATTTACAAAGAGTCCTATCTATGGAACTTTAAATCTTTATTCTTTCAAATTAAGGCGTTTTGTGGTGGTATTTTGTTAGGTTTTTGTTTTTTGTCTTTTTTTTAATGAGATGTGCACTGTTGGCAGTATTTCTGTAGCACAACAAATTTCTCTGAGAGCTAAGACAGAATATTTAAATTCACAGTGCCCTCAAAAAAGTGCTATGGGAAAGGATTTTGTGTTCGTTCTAATCTGGGGGATAGGGATTGTTGTTCAGAATCCATTCAAGTTCTTCACTGATCACTTTGAAGTAATTAAGAAACAGCAGTCAAATATCCTTTCCCGTGGAAATCTTTCCTGTGGTAATCTTCAAGATGAGCCTGAGAAACAGGAAACCCAAAGACTATACTGCTATTATTCAAAGAAAGACATTCAAAAACTGGAAAAAACTAGCAGCTGACTAGCTAGAAGACAAAGGATTTCAAGCATCAGCTGAAGGAAGGGCTGCTGACGTATACGGATCCTATGGTATCACATTTTAATGAGCTTGAGAGGATATGTGAAAGGTAATATTATCATAAGATAACAAATACACAAGAAAGCTTCAGGGCACATGGTTTCCTCTCTCTCTCAAAGAGATCATCTGAAGCTATCTAAATTGGTAAGAAACTAATATTTGTTATTCAGCTCATAAACTACAGACAATTATCTCAATTCAAATAGGCTGATTTCAATAAAAATTAGAGCTTCATTCAGCAGGCTACCCTCAGAAATTACCTTTTTTTAGCGTAAGCAATTAAGTAATCATAACACAGTTTAAACAACAGACATTCAGTCTTCAGTAAGCATCTAACTCCCTGAAGAAAGTTTAGGAATGCTCCAGCAGTAAAAACATATTATGTATTTAGAACAGACGACATAGTATTAGTTACTGGGAAGACAACATGATCAGATACAGAGATGGGAAGTGATCACCTAGCTTGAACTGTCAGTTCCTAAAGTTTAGCAAAAATAAATTTGAAACCCAGGGTCTGCAGCCTTACTAAAAATGATAGGATTTCATTCAGTAATATGAAGGAAGAAAGCCTTTTTTCCTGAACAAAACTGAATCCTGAAGTTATGGTTCAATAGAGACATACTCAGAAGTAATGTATAAGAGAATGTGAACCTCACAGTTTCACTCTTTATTGAAAACACTTATTTTTTTTAAAAGGGTCAGCTGCCAGACCATTCAAGCAGCTCAGGAAATTACCTACAGACTAAAAATACCACCCTAAAAAACTGTCTTATTACCACTATTTTAAGTGCAACCTGTATCCTATATGCCACTGTCTCTGTAAACACAGAGCTTGAGGACCTTCAGTATTCTCTATGTCTCACTGCATGAATTTAAAAATATACTACATTTTTAGAGGAATATCGCAGAACATAGAAGAACTGTTGGAACGGAAGGATTCAGACTCTTTAGGAAGGAGAGGCAAAGGAGACCAGGACGCAATGTCACCATCTATGGCAATAGCCAGCTGAGTGCATAGAGCTCTGTCGGTATGGATGAAGAGCTGACCAAGAGCTAGTGGGGAGGGATTAATGGGAGGGTGGGGTTAGGCAGACACAGGCCCCCCAACCAGGAAGACTGAGCAGCTGAGTCCTTGTGGTGGTGCATCCCTCCCTCACCCCTTCCAGGCCACACTGTGATCGGAAAAAAGCTCATTAGGTCTCGGCCTTGACAAGCAGCACCTGGGCTCAGCTTTTCTTGAGCTTATCAGAAACACTGCTCCCAGGAACTCCTGATGTCTAACAAGCTCCCGTTTTCTTTATGAATAGCCTTGGAAATTATTTTTCTCCCTTGCGTAGCGAAACACCCCTGTTCTCACACTTTCAAAGAAAGTGTGCCAACCCACCCTGTGGCCAAGATGAAACATTATTATGACTAAAGCCAACTCTCTTGCAACACTATGAACAATGGTCTAAAAGGAGAACCTTTGAGTTCTTCTGGACTGCAGCAGCTGTGACCAACAATCTCTCCCTGAGCAGGGCCTCTCAGAGCCCGCAAACTCTCAGGTTTGCTGTACTCGGAAGACTGCTGAACAACAATGAATCGTGGGTCAATACCCCCACTCCTTGAGGCTCAACTCTTCGCACAATGAGGAGATGTAAAAACACCCAGAGTGAGTATTTCACTGCCTTCGAGGGGAATTTTTCACAGGTACCTTGCACTGACTCTGTGTGCATAAACATACGCATACGCTATAGCAAATTCTGGGAGAAATGCTGCTGAGATATTTAAGTATCTGGGACATCAAAGTAAGTTAGGCCTGAAAGTAAGGTAAAGTTATAAGTTAGGTTAAATGCTGTTAAGTGTTATTCCTATGTTAAATTGTTAAGTTTAAGTAAGTTAAGTTTACAGCGTACGTTAAGGTTAAACTTTTGAGTGCTGTTAAGCTTTCAGGTTGTATTCCTTTTTATACTTGCCCTCACTGTCTTTTTGTCACTTGTCACATGCACCTAAACACACACAAACCCCTAGACAGCTCTCAGTTCATTTCTGTTTTGACTAGATTTTGTTGGGTTTGGGGGTTTTTTTCCCTTTTCCTTGGTGTACCTTAACTGTCTAGTAAGCAGCAGAGTGAATCTTGCAAAGAACTTTGTTGTGCTGTTGCTTGATATTAAATCAGGTTTTTACTGATACCCTTGCTGATGACTTTTTAGGTGATCTCAAACACTCATTCGTAACGGTTGTCTACAGATATACAGGAACCACCTCATGTTCATAAGCCCTGGTCCTCATGGGGGACTTCAACCACTCTGGTATCTCTTGGAGAGACAAGATAGCAGGGCATCAGCAATCCAGCAAGTTATCATAGATGATAATTTCCTTCTCCAAGTGATAGAGAAGCTAAAAAGGAAATCTGCCATGCTGGACCTCGTTCTCATCAACAAGGAGAGGCTGGTGGGGAACATGAAGCTCAAGGGCAGGCTTGGCTGCAGTGATCATGAAATGCTGGAGTTCGAGATCCTAAGGGTAGTGAGAAGGGAGCAAAGCAAGCTCAGTACTCTGAATTTCAGCAGACGCAACTCGGCCTCTTCAGGGATCTGCTTGGCGGAGTACCATGAGATAAAGTTCTACAGGGAAGGAGGGCCCTAAGCAAGCTGGTTAATATTCAAGCATGAATTCCTCCAAGCCCAGGAGCAATGTCTTACAAAAAAGTCACGCAAAAACCACCAGGAGGCACAGATGAACAGGAACTGGATGAATCCATTGAAAAAAAAGGAAGCATATAGAGAGGGGAAACAAGGACAGATAGTCTGGGAGGCATACAGAGAAATAGTCATAGCAGCCAGAGATCAGCTTAAGAAAGCTAAAGCCCTGATAGGATTAAATGTGGCCAGGGATGTCAAGGGCAACAAGAAAAGCTTGTATAAGTAAGTTGCTGACAAAAGGAGAACCAGGAAAAATGTAGGACCTCTCCAGAAGGAAACAGGAGAGCTTGGATATGGAGAAAACTGAAGCAAAAAATTACTTTTCTGCCTCCGTCTTCTCTGCAAATATCCCAGTCACATCACCCATGTCACAGAAGGCAAGGGCAGGGACTGGGAGAATGAAGAACTGCCCACTGCAGATCAGGCTGGAACCCATCTAAGGAACCTGAAGGGGCACAAGTCCATGGGATCTGCTGAGATGCATCTACGAGTCTTTATGGAACCTCAGGCGAAGACACCACCCATTACATCCACTACATCTGAGAAGTCATTACAGTCCATTAAAGACTCCACAGACTAAAAAAGGCGAAAGGTAACTCCCATAATTAGAGAGGGAAGAAAAGGAAGACATGAGGAACTACAGGCTAGTCAGTCTCACCTCAATGCCCGGCAAGGTCATGGTGTAGATCCTCCTGGTAACTATACTGAGGCACATGGAAAATAAGGAGGTAACTGATGATGGTCAACATGGCTTCAGTAAGGGCAAATCACGCCTGACAAATTTGGTGGCCTTCAACACAGCTACACTGTTGGTGCATGATGGAAGAGCAATCAACATCATCTACCTGGATATGTGCAAAGCATTTGATACCGTAACACAGGATATCCTTGTTTCTGAGCTGGAGACAGCTCAGAAACACACTGTAAGTTGTGGTCAACAACTCCATGTTCCTCAGGGGTCGCTACTGGGACCAGCTCTGGGTGACGCCTTTGTTGGTGTCATGGATAGTGGGATCGAGAGCACCCTCAGCAAGCCTGCCAATGACACCAGGTTGTGTGGTGCTGTTGGCACGTTGGAGCGAAGGGATGCCACAGGGGGACCTGGACAGACTTGGGAGGTGGGCATGAGTGAACATCATGAAGTTCAACAAGGAAGTGCAAGGACCTGCACCTGGATTAGGGCAATCCCAAGCACAAATACAGGCTGGGCAAAGAATGGAGAGCAGCCCTGAGAAGGACTTGCGGGTGCTAGTGGGTGAGAGGCTGGACATGACCCAGCCATGAGCACTCACAGCCCAGAAAGCAAACGTGTCCTGGGCTGCATCCAAAGCAGCACGGGCAGCAGGGTGAGGGAGAGGATTCTACACCTCTGCTCTGCTCTGGTGAGACCTGTAGTGCTGCATCCAGCTCTGGAGTCCCCAAGGTAAGAAGGACATGGACCTGATCAAGCAAGTCCATGAAGATGTTCAGGGAGTGCCCCTTCTATGAAGACAGTCTGAGAGCTGGAACTGTTCAGTCTGGAGAAGAGAAAGATTCAGGGAGACATTACAGCACCTTCCAGTACCCAAAGAATACAAGAAAGCTGGAGAGGGACTTTTTACAAGGACATGTAGTGACAGGACAAAGAATAATGGTTTCATACTGAAAGACAGTAAGTTTAGATTAAATATTCAGGAGAAATTCTTCAGTGTAAGACTGGCAAGACACTGAAACATGCTGTCCAGAGAAGCTGTGGGTGTCTCACCCTTGGAACTGTTCAAGGTGAAGTTGGATGGGGCTTTGAGCAACCTGGTGTTCCAGCCTATGGCAAGCAGGCTGGAACTGATGATCTTTAAGGTCCTTTCCACCCCAAACCATTCTCTGATTAAACAAGTTACCATTAGACAAAAATAAACACATCCTGTGTTAGTATCAGACATGCAATCCAAATCCAGTTTGTTTTTCAAGTAATTACCAGTTTTATGTCTTGGTTTATTTTTCTTAAACGGTTTTCAGGGAATCTTCTTATTTAAGGAGGAGTAAAAAACTTATTTGATTTTAAAAGTGATTGTGCCACTGTTGAAAATTTTATATTAATCAAAACTCTATCCTGCCTAGTGGAGATGAGAGCTCAGTGTCAAAAACGTTAACAGTCACCTTAAGCTGACGTCAACATTTATGCCTGAAAAATATAGTGAATGCTTCTTTTATCTGAAGAACCTGAGTTCCAAAAGTTAGATTTAGAAAGTTCAAACCCTACATTTGAGGTGCTGGAGTATGCCCACTAAAGAGCAACAAAGCTGGTGAAGAGTCTGGAGCACAGATCCTCTGAGAAGCAGCTGAGGGAGCTGGGGTGTTTACCCTGGAGAAGAAGAGGCTCAGGGGAGACCTCATTGTTCTCTACAACTGCCTGAAAGCAGTGTGTAGCCATGCGGGGGTTGGCCTCTTCTCCCAGGGAACAAGGAATAGGACAAAAGGAAAAAGTCTCATGTTGCGTCACAGGAAAGTTTAGATTGGATATTGGGAACATTTTCTTCACCAAAAGGGTTCTCAAGCATTGGAACAGGTTGAGTCACCATTTCCAGAGGTATGTCAAAAGCCTTGCTGATGTGGTGTTTAGGGAGATGGTTTAGTGGTGGATTTGGCAGTGCTGGGTTAATGGTTGGACTTGATGACCTTAAGGGTATTTTCCAACGTAAGCGATTCCGTGGCTCTGCTTCATTGATAAAGCACCTTATTCCTGTCTGAGAAGTGTGAACGGTTTCTCATTTGCCATATTAACAGTTATACTTACAGTTAAACTATAAGTATTGTGCAATATTTTTATGACCAATTCAAAATGTAACTGAATTAGTGATTACCATGCAGTGATAAGCAACTGGCTTACACAAATTCAAAGGGGTCTAATTAACTGTTTTCACTAGAAAACCTCTCTACAGCTGGAATAAACAAAGATCTGAGTCCTCATACCTTTTTCAAGGTGAATTTATTAATTCAATAATAACAATTTTCATATTTACATACATACCGTAATTTCTTTAGCTTGCTGGCATAACCTTTAACTACTCTGGCAAAGTCTTATTAACCGTGTAAGCACTAAAAAAATAATCAAGAAATCAGCATAATCTCTAAGCTACTTTATTATTTTATGGTGCACTTCAAAGAGATCAGAAAAGTAGTAAGGAAGCATTGAAAACCCATGCTGTTGCAACCTACTGACTTTTCTTTCTTTCTGTATTTAATAAGCACATCTATTTCCTGGACAATTCCCTCTGGCATGGTATACTTACAATGTGACGGTATTATGATACAAAAAGATACACCTCATCTTTCTTCTAAGGATAGCCAACAAAGAAGACAATTCCCAAGAAATGATCAGGACAATTAGAGATTCAAAAACAATTATTCCCATAAACAGTATTTCCATAAGGACAAACTATATTTTGCACAATACACAAAATTTACAGTTCCTAATGACTACAGACTCAGAAAAATTATAACTTGAAAACAAGATGGCTTACGACAAATCACAGCTGTTTCTTACCTAAAAAGCACACGTACCTTTTCCTAAATGTGTATTTATACTCATGTATCTAGCTGTTCCTGTAAGGCTCTTGTGTTCTCGATATGGTATATGCTTCTTTGTTTCCGGATCTATGTACTCCTTTGCCAAACCAAAGTCTATAATGTGAATTATTTGCTGGGTTTTGTTTCCAGGTCGTCCTATTAAGAAGTTCTCAGGCTTTACATCTCTGTATATTAAGTTCTTTGAATGGACATATTCCATACGAGAAATCTTCGATAAAAGAAAAAAAAATAACAGATAAGAAAGTTTAATTTAAGCTTCAGGTTGTCATATTAAAATGTATTAGAAGCTAAGTATCTTATATTGGCTTTATACTTAGAAGAAATCACCCCTCCTAATATCTTAAGGCCAAAGGAATATTGCTCTTAACGAAGGATCTCCCAGTTAAAGTCAATAAAAATTGTACACTTTCCCAAAGCAGACACACTAGCTGGTGTACTGGAAACCTTCACACTGGACATTAGTCATGAATCTTGTATGTAACAGACATTTCCATCTCTAAGAACAGCTGGCACAAGCATGTTTCGTGTACGAAGTAAAACCAGAAATTACATCACCAAGCAGTAAGCAGCAAAGTTTGATGTAGATCTATTACATATTAAAGGTATAAATGAGAGAAGCACTGAAAGTTCATCACTATGCATATAAAGGCCAATCTAGCTGGACTGCTTTCTATGAAAATTTCCATATTCAGAAAGGAACACGAAGTATTAAATAAAGCTGATCTTTGGATCTGTGAGAACTCGAGCATTTTAAAAAAAGAACTTGGCCATTTCAGGTGTAAATAAGTTCAACATGTCTGTATGTCTGTAGTTGGAGGCCTGTTATACAATTACAGTCATGTTTTAAACAGCTATTTTTAACCTTCACAGGTAAAAATATCACTGTTCAGGGAAGCGGAAATCTGGTAAACATGCACAGCCTTAATTGTCCTTCTTTCCACTTCCACCCCACCTTAGGTCAGAACTAAATAACAAAATCTTCAAAAAAGAGAATAATTCTTCATTGAATAATTTTGTGCTATAATTTCTGGAAGGATTTGGGGAATTTTTCATTTGTTTGTTTGCTTTCTTGCTTACAAGAATGCCCAAGAAAAAAATATTTTTGCTATTCAGGAGTCCCACAATACAACTGCTTGTGTGGGCTAAAATTACTTTTACTTTTTACGGTTTTCTTTTTTGATAGAGTATATCAAACTAAAATTCACGATTTCAGGTTGTGATGAGAACTCAGAAGACACAAGTAATTACATTCAAGAAATGACTTGAAAAACTGGAATAAAGTAAATGAAAGTAATGTAAGAGAATTCCTGCTAAAACTGTATCACAAGCGTTTTAAATGCCACCAATATCAATTTAAAACATGAGAAGTGCAAATCTCCTAACTGAAATAAGCATTTAATCCATTGAATACTGATTAGTTATTCTAGTGAACACTCAAATTAACATCTATTCTACTTACCAACTGTATGGCTATCATAAGAACGGTTTTAAGAGAAAATGTCCTACCACACAAGTCAAATAAATCTTCCAGACTAGGTCCAAGTAGTTCTAGCACCATAGCATTATATTTGCCACATGGGCCAAAATAATAAACCTGAGGTATCCCGTCTGTAAAACGAAAATATAAAGTAATGATAAGGGGTTATACAATACTAATGAACATATCAATAAAATTCCTACCCTATTTCGAGTTGATCTTAAGTTAAGAATACATTTTTCACACAAAAGCAGAAATAAACCTCATAAAAACTACAGGTAAAAGACACAACAGGAAAACTGAAGATAGTCACAAAATATTTGACGGAAATGGTACTATTACATATTTGACTTGTGAAAGCTATGAAGATTTTTATAAAAAATTAAAATTAGAACATCTCTATTAAGTTTGGTAACTGTAAATTGAAACAGGGTTTTAAAAAGCTATGAAGAAAGGCTTAAATAAGCTCTTTTACAGAAAAATACATTTAAATTAAACTTTTTTAATTAAAGCTATTCATACCTTTAGGAATAAAACCACCTTATTGTCTAGAGAAATCATTTTCAAAATATTAAAAAGAGATTAATGAACCTAAGAGTTTAATGATACCTTAAGTCTGGACTTTATAGTATAATATGAACATCTGCCTTAGGAAGACAAGCAATCCAGAAGTTCGAAAATATAAACAGTTAAAGCCTTATGACCCAATTTTACCTCCACCTTTTTGTACAACACGCATCGTGTGTCTATTTAATTAAAAATAACTTGGTATCATTGCTTCTACTCATCTTGTACTTTTTCATATGCACAAGACATCTTCCTCATTCAGCAGAATAAATTTTGTTTACTTAAGGAAGCTAGTTATTCCAGATTTTGGGTTTTTTGTTCTTCAGTACATATCCTCTGTTTCATTTATTCCAAATATTCAATACTCTGAAAACATATTCTTCTTTTCGTGTGAGCTTTTTCTACAGTGTCCACTGTAACCATACTGTACTATACAGAAGTACCAAACCTATTTTCAGAACACCTTAATGAAACACTGGTTTTCACCTTCATTCCCTGTAGATCAAATGTAACCCTAACTCTTAGTGTTTTCTGAAGTACATAAAGCCTTCAATTTTTCACACCTTACTATACTGACACTTACACTGAGGGCACAAATTTGTGATTGTATTCACTACAGCTTTGGGTAAAAAAAAATTTTAAAAATGCTGTTTTAGCAAAATTAACCTCAAATAAATGCAATGTTTTTAAGAATTTTTTCACTAATCTCTTTTCCTACAAGTCAGAATAATCAAAGAAGAACCCTTAAAAATCCAGTTTAACTTCAGTTTTCAGAAGAGTTGAGCTACAATTTATTTTAAAACATGTATCATCACACCCATCTTTATACTAATATACTTAAAGTGCATAATCATACCCACTTCAGAAAGACTTCACAGGAGTAGCTTATTGCTACTAATGAAGAAGCATAGACTGTATCGCATCCTGTATCAGAATATGGTACGAGATAGTGTTCTTCAATTTAAAAATACCATCCTGAATTATCAGATAGATACCTAAAACACTTGATCTTCTGATTAGATGAGAATTCCAAAACATCCCAAAATTGTGTTTAACATGTTATAACCTCTGCACTGCATACGGAGCATCCTGATTAAAATTACCCATGTTGATAAAACAATTTGATATTAACAGTTCAAAGTACTAGAAGTTAGGGGCTTTGGTTCTTAATCAAAGCACTCATAATGCTTTTGCTTAAAAGCAATAAGCAAGCATCATTCTGCTACTTACATTCTTTCTTCATGTCTCTAAATCTCCAGAAGTCAGAAAGTAATCTGCTACTAATAAAAACATATATGAGGCTTTTTCTCCCACTATTGAGAGATAAATGTAAGCTCTTTTATATAAAGCTTTAAGAGATCTTGGTTAAGTTAAAAACAAAGAAATTCTGAGTTTTAGAAAATTAGGAAAACCCTTTTTTGTTGACAAAATATTTCACTACTTATTACCAATTAAGAAGATGTATTTTATTTCCATTTTGAATTACTCTGGCTCAAACCACTGAAGAATATAAGAAGGAAATACTCTGAGCTTCTAAGATGCATTCCAGTCATCTTGGTATGAATTTAAAGAAGTCATTGGTCTTAGGTTTCTTGATCAATAATTACTTTGATTACCATTCAATCCTTTCTAGTACCTTGACAGATCTTCTCTCCATTCTCAAAAATCCTTTTTAAAAAAACCCTCCCCAGCTACATGCAGAACTCAATGCTTGCCACACAAACGTCACGAAGTTACATATAACTTCCTAAACTTCCACCAAAGAAGAAACTTACTTATGGCCAAAAAAACAGATTCACATACTCCCACTCAGTTACTTCAACATTCAAACATCTTTCCTTTCTAGGTTTAAAACTCTGAAAATAGCATCCTTTTTTTCAGGTATGAGTCATATTTGCCTATCCCTAGATATTTATACTTGTTGATAAGTAAAACATTTTCATTTGAATGGGCTCAATTAACTACAGCAATCTACAATACTTACATGACTGCCCTGTCATAAAACTGTAAATCTATTTTAAAACAGTATGATTTCAATCCTATTTTACTCTTGACAAAAATCAAAAAAGTCTTGACTTGGAAATTAACTACTTGAACATCAGTTGGACTCCAGTTTTTTTCTTCTAGAAAAATTAACTTCCATTAGCCACCTAAAACATTACTGCTGTATACCTCTGGTCTCTAAAATCAAGTCCAAACAGGCCAAAAGTACTGGTCTCCAAAATCAAGTCCAAATAGCCCACAAGTATCTGACTATCCACCAGGAATGGACGGGGAGAGGGAGCCCCTTAAACCAGTTATGTGAGCTGTGTGGATTTATGGATTATATTGTTTAATTTTCACTCAAATACTTTAGTCCACCATTACATACATGATGTCCAGGAAATTTTTAAAGCTGACAGATCTGACTTCCTCTACAATGATGATAGGATAAAAATATTAGCATAAAGAAAACATGACTGGTAGATTAAAATATATCTGCCAAACAGCTTTAAAATAAAGAAAATAATACGTTATTTCTGCTTTGGGACCATTTTGCATCTCGGTCTCTGTCTTTTTCAAGAACTTCATCACTAAACCTGATTTAAGCTTGAGACCGCATGTTGTCCACTCCAGTTATCTAGGCCAATATACATCACCAGCACAAACATTTGTATCTTAAAGAAAAAATTCCATCTGTTTGCTTTGACACAAATCCTACATCGCAGCTTCAATTACTGTATGTGTGTGTCCTCATTCAGGAAAAAAAATTAACTTGATAAACAGGCAGAACAGACTGCCAAAGGAATATGTAGCCCACAGGTCAATGGGAATACCACTTGTATTTAACCTCATCTATCACTGACTTAATTTTAAGCTGTATCTTGGCAAAACATGTCTATACAATACAATCTAAATCTGTAAAGCTATTAAGCTAGTAAGTAGCTTTCCAGTGTTTTTCAGTTCCTGGTAATATCAATTTCCTTTTAGAGCTTTCTCAAAAACCAGTCAAGAAACAGACTGATGTGACCTGCATTATATCCTATTGCTTAGAGCCTGTTAAATCAGACACATAAATGCCAGTAAAAATACACAAGACTGTGCTTGCAGATCATGGTGCTCTGTATTCAGCTTCCTATACTCCACTGCCTTTTATCTGCAGTTTTCATTTTCCTGTGTGGCAGTTCATTGGACACAATCTAAATACCTTAAACTAGTTGGAAGATCTGCTGTAACAGTTGTCTTTCATGGCACATTCATACTGGTACTCTGTCAAGGATGTATATCAACAACTGCCACAAACACAAGTATTCTCTACTTAGTCTATGGAATCTGGTCTGAATCCTCTCAGAGGAAGCAATCATAAAACTCAGGGTAGTGTGTTCTGCCTTGAGCCAAAGTAGCATACACAGAAGGTCACACAGTCTCTGGAAACATAGCACCTTAATGCTACTGAAACCATGATCAGCCATGAACTACAAAACTCTAAACATAGAATGAGACACTGTATCACCACAACACTTAAGACTACCTTTCTGACTAACAAATATAAGACTATTTGCAAAAAGAAGAAACAGTAATATAATAGTTAAATCTATTTCAAAGGAAAAATCTTCCTTAACTAGTTATTTACATTACTAAAACAGAATTAGAGATGCATTTTATTGTAATCATTATTAAACCAAATATCCATGTATCTACCATTCACTTTGTTCCGTGAACTGTATTATCAAGCCTCCTTTCACGATTACAACTATCTAGTGTATGCCTCACAACGCCCACAATTAATCTCTGAAATCTGTGGGATGTCACACTACAAAACCAATATAAATTTTTGCATACAACCAAGCTTCTTATGGCCAGTAACTACAGTTTCTCAGAAACATTATCACGCGACTCTATTATGCCGCTACCATTCTTACCAGATCTCTTGCACTTATTGTAGGGGAAAAAATTACTTTAAATTCAGAAAATCCTGTATGTGTCCTTAAGCCAAATGCTAGAAAAGGATTGGCATAAAACAAGAAAAACTGCCAGAAACATTTTCTGTCGTTTCTGTTGGACTGCACTTAAAAAATAAACTAGGTATTATCATCATTGTTTATTAATATAAACATAAATATTAGCATATTCACATTAATAACTGAACAGCTCAACCTTCCTATTAAAGGAAGCATATCAGCAGAAAAAAAACCAAAACTGAGTCAGTCTTCCCCAAACAACTTCCCCAGCACAACCGCAACAGTCATCAGCACACAGATTAACAGCGCCTGTGAACAGATTCCTCTTCTGTCCAGAGATTCGATATTTGGTTCAGTTTAAGTGCTCTAATACTACATTCTTAAATTAAACTTAGAGTATTATTTTCTAAGATCACCTGCATGTTTGTGGTTTTTTCACTTCACAAGGATTACAAACCACTTCAACTAACTGCTTATTGTTTATTCCCCAGCATAACAATGCCAGTCAAATGAGGAGAGTAGTAATAAAGTAGGACAGCATTATTAAGAAAAAATTAAAGAAACAGCTATCAGTTTTAGAGCAAATTCTCAGCTACCTACCAAGAAGCATCATTCAAAGCAATATTCATGTGAAGTTACTAATAAAACTCACTTTCCATTCATACTGAATGATGGCTAGCAAGATGTATAGAAAGGATGTAAGTGAGACAACTCAGACGTATCTGTCAGAACCAATAAAATGTTATTTAGATATGTAAACTATGACCACCCTGAACTAACTTACTTGCTAACTCTGTAGTTCACAGCTAGATATTTTCTCTTCAATTCCCATTGTCCCTGATCATTAGAAACATAACACCCTTGCTTTGGAAATGAAATAATATTCTAAAATCTGAAGCTCCAGTAAATTATTGCTGCTTTAATTAAGTACTGGGAATATTCAATTCATATGTCATACCTACATATGTCACATTCAAGTGTTCTCATAAAAATCTTTTCCAACTCACTTCAAACCTTTGTAACTTTCATGTTTATCTTATAGTAGCAGCAAGACACCAATTCCAAAATATTTTGAAAAATACAGAATGAGATAAGTTATTTTAAATTGCTTCTAGGAGATCCATGAACAAAAATAATCACCTGATACATTAATCTAGCTGTAGTGCTTTTTTTCTAGCACTACACCCAAGGAGACTTGCTATGGAAATACTTTCTCATGGTATGATGGAACATCAATCTAGTAAAGTAACTTACAGTCTACCAACTGAGAAAGAAATTAAGAAACTATTATACTGAAATTTTTGTCTTGGGAAGAGTTATAGCAGAACACAGATGCTGACACACCATGATGAAATCACGCGAGGCTCCCTTTTCTCCCAGAGGCTGAAGTGGAAGGCAAGGTGGCTATAGCCCAGGGGATGAACTAGAGATGGTATCACTAGCAATCTGACATCTCACTGCCTTCTTCCAGCGGTTCACAGTGACAGTGAAAGTCACCTATAACTATCTTAAATACAAAAGATAGTTTATCTTTCACTGCAAAATCTGCTTCAAGGATTCCATACCCTGAATAGAGTTGTACAAAAAAAATTAATAGCTGTCACTGAAAACTCAGATCTCACACACACCAGCTAAAACTGGCCTGAACTGAAATTAAATGAAGAAACACATTTTCTCACCTTAAATATTTTTGTCTTTACCTAGAGAAAAAAACACTAAACACTGAAGTACTGAACCTCATTCTTGGCCTTCAGCCCAAACACATTTCCAACACAAAAAAGAAAACCATAAACAGCAATGTCTAACTTACTAGCCCACATTAAACTGTGTGTAAGGTACCTCATAACAAAGAGGTGTTCTTGACTTAAGGTACTCTGTCTCCCCTCAAAATCAGAAATTCTAAGTATTTCAAACTCATTTTGCTACATTCCCAAACCAAAATGTAATTATCAATCTGGCGAATCCTGACATGATTTAAATGCTAAAATAAATACTCTACTCAGCTTGACTAGAAAATGGTGAGCAGACTCCACCGCTCTACCACAGCAGCTGACCACCACACACAAATGCTTCACACTTCCCTGGCTGCAACTTCTCAGGGTTACCTACACAACTGTTTTACACTATTAACTAGTCAAAATGTACACAAGTGATCTGGTAGTATTTCTGTATCTTCCAAAACCACATTATGCCCACACTGAAATTTTCCTGAACCATGAACCCAACAGTAACTGTGTCATTACAGCTCTCCAAGGATTATGATTCTGTTGTGTCAAACACCCTTGCTTACCCTATCACACAGGCTCATGTGATCTCAAAACTGAAAAGTGTATTTTTAGATAGCAATACAGAGCATATCACACGAATGTTGGTAACAAACCACAATGATTCATGTACAGAATGCAATGAATTCTTAAATACAACACCTTTTTCCACGGTAGACAAATATATCCTATACACTGACTGGTCAATAGTCACCCTGTAAGAAAAGTGTTGGGATTCCAGTTTTTCAAGTGGAAGTGTTAACTAGATTTCAGCTAAAAGAACATGTACAAAAGTTAAGAAAAATAAAACCTGATTTACAATACTGAGCATCTGCCTTGTCTGAAACATTAATACAGCAGTTTCACCAGTAGGATAATCCACAGCTGAACAGCTCTGCAACCTGTTTTGAGATCTGTGACCTCAAAAATGACCTCAAATGAAAAAAATAAAATCTAATAATAGATACCCCTTGCTGCTATAAACAAGAACTACAGTAAGTCTGTTTTAACAGCAGCGTTACAAACAGCTCTAAGTCACTTTAAGCAGCAGAAGCTGCTTGCCATTCTTTTGCTTCACTTGTCAGGTAAGTACAAAAGAGTTCTCATTCACTTGCAAAGGCTCCTAGCCATCATGATAATGACCCATTTAATAAGAGAGGTTAGAAAAATCAGACAATGGAAGCTGAATAGTTTTTACACTCTTCAACACGTAACAACACGCAACTTCTTTCATTTACAGACTCCTTTCTGCAAAAGGAAACTGAACCATACCGTAAATACCTACCTGTCACTGAAATTAGAGCATAGCGCATGATATACACCTACACCTTATCTTCTAATCATGCACAGAAAGGCTGATAGCATAAAAGATGAATTCAAAAATCAGTAAAAAATACAAAACTCTTTTCTATTAATTCCAAATGCCTTAGTGCAATTTCAGGTAAGAATTCAGCAATAGTTTTATTTGGAGTACTGCAATTATGATAGTATATCAGTTTTTCTTATAACTCATACTTGCATATTAAGAAAATACATATTAAACAAAATTTATTAGAAGCAAAAGACATTCTAAATTCCATCCATATGTTGCTGATTCAATCAACTAGAAATTTCTGCACACTGAATAATGATCTCAAACTTCCCGAGGAAAACACCCTCGTAGTTACTGAACGACGAAATTATCACAGAAAAGAGAAAGCAATCTTCATAAAAATCTCTATTCATATACGAAACCTAAATGAAACCTAAATAATGATGAGACTAAAATAAGACACATCTTTAAACTAATTTTAAAAGCTGTTTTTAGTAAGTTTGAGGTCCATTTCCCTAAAAAATTAGAAGCATTTCAAAAAGCTCAAAAGCACAGAAAGCATCTCCTCTTTAAGAAAGATTCTTCACATTTTTTTCCTGACAAACACCTACATGTTACTGCACATTCACAGGCATTTCAAAGAGCATATTTAAGAGTAAAGTTACAGTTAAGCCTTCTTTATGAGCAGACCCTCTCCAAAGGAATGCAGTTTTGAAATGGTAATTCTTATTCATGCAAGTCAAAACCACTTTTCATTAAATACAAAGAATTAATACTCTCAGTTCCAAAGTCCTATGCATAAAAACTGCACATCTATCATATTTCATGCCTATTTTCTCCTTGTTCTCTCAGTGAACAGAACTATAAAAGAACCCCCTAATTTTTTTTTCACTCAAGAATGTCTTCTATATTCACGGCATTCAAGACACAAAACAGCATGACAGAGATTAATAATACAAACATATGAAAACCCAAGCTACAAGGCCATTAGAAAAGCAAGAAAAAGGTATATTATAAAAATAAATAAATTGACTTAGTAGACAAATACTGTCTGGAGATTAGGAAATACCAAGAAAACATACAATTTCAAAATGCTACTCTTTTCATCAAGGACGCCTACAAGATCAGAGGAAGCACAAAGATGCTCTGTTAAAAAGGGTTTGAAAGTAAAATAATCTGTAATCCCAATAACATTTTCTTTACATGCTTTCAGGAAGATATTGCCAGAAAATAACCTAGTTTACTTCCGGAAGTATTCATTCACATGTTAATACCTCTCCCTCCTCCTCCTGCCACCCCCAAGTCAAGTGGGATTTCACAGGGCCTCCAGGAATTTTATCCTCTAGGTTTCAGGTTATTTCACACTAAGCCTAAGCCAATTTGTAGCACAAACTGTGGAATTTGTAGCTCTTATTTGTGAAAATGATGGGGTTTTTATAGAAAATAATGGTTCTGCTTACAAGACTGGGAAAGAGTACTGGGAGTACAATTCCTTTTTCACCAATTGCTTCTGAAAGCATAGTTTAGTAGTCACTTGCTATTAATACACAAGTGTACATGTAAACATGAGGAGAAAAAGAAGAAGCACTATTTAATACAATTAAATGCAAAATACACAGCCAACACAGTTATAAAGCTATCAGCCAAATTACAACAAGAGTGTGTGAATAAACAAAAAAAGCTAAGGAAAAGACTACTTCATCGTAAGAAAGCCTGCAAATGCAGACTCTAAGAAGCTTAGAAGATGGAAAGCTTCAGACAATTGCAACTGCTAAAATGGTGCATAACTGTGTATCACAGAAACCTTCTATCTGTTCACAATTACTATATTTCAAATTTCTTCCAGCAACGGCAGCTATTTTTATACTTCCTCTGACAGACTCTTCTGCAACTTGCACACTGAAGATCAACTTTCCAACACTACGTTTTCAACTGTTCATGAGATAAAATTACTTAAATCTATGCTTGACAGTAACCATGCTTGTCACAAAAAATAAGTAAACTAAAACAAATTGTCACAGATTACATGACAAGAGAAACTACATAACACTGCAACTTTTTTTCTGAAAATCATAGGCGGCATAACTTTCTCAGCTTGAAGGTCCAACTCCTGAAAAGACAGAAAAAGAGACTGCTGCCAAAAGATAAGGAATCAGCAATTTTTTTAACTTCTATGTAGATAGGAACAAGCAAATTACTTTCTTCACAATGAGCCTTTGCCACAAAACCCATTAAAATAAGCTTCAAGTGGGGTGCCTGAGAAAGGCTCAAAAAGGAGCTTTCAAGGTTCTGTGCTGGGAGAGGCTTTCACTTTTGAATAAAAGCAGGTTATTGAGAAAACAAAGGAGGTCTATAACAAAGTTCTTCATAAATATTGATGATACTTAATAAGTCACCAGCTCTATCTTCGCATTTTCACCCTAAAGGTCACCTCATCTTCATGCAAAGAATCAGAGACGACTCTCCCTTTCAGTGCTTCTATAAGGCATCAGAGAAAGAGATAAAAGTTGCTGCAACCAGCAAATAGGGTTAAAAAGACTGAATGATATCTGAAGTAAAGCAGAATAATTTTGACTTGACTATACTCTTCACCAAACACAGTTCCCAGTCTTATTCAGTAAATAAAAAGGTAAATATAGTTACACTCACTAAGACGTTTTCCCAAGAAATACTCCTATAAGGGTTCCTACCTCTGAGAAGCACTGCCTAATTTCTGCAGTCTGAACTAGAAATTACAGCTTTATTCTTACCTCCAGTACACAGCTCCTTTGCAATTTTAGACAGTGACACCTTTATATCCACAGATAGGTAGTGCACCTACCTTGTGGGTTGTCATGCCCCAGTAGTTAAGCACTTAAGATCTCAGCTTTCTACTCATCAGCTATTTCACAATGCTAGTGTAGGGTATGCTGACAATTTGTAACTACTTACAAAAAAACACCCATACATCATAGTCTGATGACTTTCTCCAAATAACAAGCATATAAGACTCAGATTTTGACTACCTATCTACAACTTTATTTTCCATCTAGGAGGAGAAATTGACAATGCTGTGTTTCGCAAAGAGTAATCTCTAAAAATCCCTGGTTGCAAACCATTCATAGTACAGCAGCAAAAAAAGTCTATATTAACAGAACATATCAGAATCTATGTTTCACAAGATGTAGTGTTTAAAGACCAGCATGAAATTTTGAAAGCTACCTGAGAAACACTATCCAGTCAGTGCAGTAATGACCATATGATCCTGAATTTTAGGTAAAAAGGTGAAAGCAGTAATTAAAAAGTATTAAAATTCATCATAACACACACATTCAAGGTAACAAAATCAGAGTGGTATGGGCATGTTCACCGTGTCTTCCTTTTCAGAGACAACTTTTCATATTAAGTAGGATTTTATTCTAGTTTAAGCACAACTAAAATCACTGTTACAAATTCCAGGCTGCCTTTGCTAAAAAAAACCCTGAACACACATGCAGAAAACCACTGTTAGTAGTTCACTCATAAAATAAACTTCTACATTAGTAAAAAATGGGAAAAATACATGACCTACTCTAGGAATAATTTCAAGGAAAAGATGTCAAAAGATTTTTTTTTCCTAGATTATAGCCGATTCAGAGTACCTGTACTCACTTTACTAGTGTAAGAAACTTCACATCTTCCTAACTGATTATATGCAGTTTTGTGAAAGGCACAAAAATATGTGAGAAGTTTAAGGTATCGCTCACCTATAAAAACAAAAGGGTGACAACTGGATCATTCAGGCGACCATCATAAGAGTACTGGGTATAAAAGCACCAAGGGGGGTAAAATGAGAAATTCAAATGTTAAACTGCACTTAAACTTTTCCTAGAGGTATTTAAGAGGTTTAAAGCTAGTAAGCAGCAATGTATACTGTATCAATAAAAGTGAAGTAAAGTAAAACTGAATCTGAAGTTATTTAAATATCACATCAACTTTAATAAAAAATACGTGATTAGTACATTAGCAGTTTGGAGATCTGCAGAATTTTTTCAAAGAGTTGCACTGGGAATAGTCTAAGATTACTTAGTTTAAGGTATACCTACCTGTATGCAGACATATGCTGTGATAGGTAAGATTTATTAAACAGTCAGGACTTATAGATACACTTTAAAGAGCAGGAAAAAAAATGTTAGAATACTGGAATTTATACATTAATCCACTAAGTCATGGGGCTTTTTTCTGCTTTAAGTAGCTAGGAACACTTTATCAAATAGATTTATACCTCTAAACCAGAAAACTTCAGCCAAAAATTGACCCTGGATTACATCATAGTAAAATGCATTACACTGCTTTTTACCTCCAGATCCTAGCTGCTTGTAGAATCTGTATTCCAAATGTAGCTGTGGTGCTCTCGACTTCATTGGCTCCTGATTTAAAAACAAAAACAACATTTAAAACAAAGCCTAAGAACTAATACACTAACCTACTAGCAGCCAAACTAACCCTACTACTTCCAAGCCACACAGAAAGTTTGAATGTTTCTTATGAAATGACTGGCAATTAAGAAACAGAGAAAACTAAACCTCCCTCATGTCAGACTAGTGCATATAGGGACATTTACATCTTGTATTGCTCCACTGGACCAGGGTTCAACATGCAAACCAAATGACAGACACACAATGGAATAGCTAAAAAACAGTGTGCTTCTCCAAAGCACGTGGACGGTATGTCCCACATTTCTCAGAAAGTGGCATTAATATGCAGCTTAACAGATTGAAAAGAACCTCCAAACACCTAATACATGATAGATGTATCTTTATAAGAATAAAGCCTTATCCTAGGATCTTAACAAAAAATACCAAATCCTCCCACCAAATAATAACAGCTTAGCAGAAATCAAGTATCACCATTCCAAACTATAAATCCAAAACAAGCAAAAAAAAGCCCGAAAATAAGTCAGCAGTTTACACACATTAACGAAATCTTATTTCTGTGTTCAACATGGCAGTGTGTCAGAGTCTCACAGAATGAAATGAAGTGACACGAGATTAAGCAGAGCAACACACATGAAGCCTAAATGGAAACCCAAACTTCTTGAGTGTCTCCCTTTGCAAAGAAAAGGTACTTTAGCACGAGACTCTTGAAGTAATTTTCTAGGGCATCTATTAGAAGATATGCCTTGTTTCTTGTGGTATGTAACATGATCTTAAGGTTAAGCTCCACCAGGGGAGGTTTAGGGTGGACATCAAGAGGAATTTCTTCACAGAAAGGGCGCTTAGACATTGCAATGGACTGCCCAGGGAGGTGGTGGAGTCACCATCCCTGGAGGTGTTTAAGGAAAGACTGGCCACGGCACTGAGCGACATGCTGATATGGTGGTGTTCAGTCAGAGGTTGTACTCAGTGCTCTCTGAGGTCTATTCCAGTCCAATTGATCCTGTGATCTTCCAATGTGTCAGTGATAATTTGGAAACTAATTCTTTTACTACTAGAACTGCAGCACATAGTAAGTAACTGTTAACACAGTTATCAGCAATAACTGATCACAAAACAGAATCACAGAATCACTAGGTTGGAAGAGAGCTTTAAGATCATCAAGTCAAATCCACGCCCTAAAACCACCTCAACTAAACCATGGCCGGAATGCCACATCCAGTCTTTTTTAAACACATCCAGGGATAGTGAATCCACCACCTTCCCTGGCAGTACTGAATATCAACTTCCAGGAAAAGCTTGGGCAAAGTGCTCATCTTTTTCCTCACACCATCATCTTCAGAAGCTACGAGCTTATAAACCTGTGTTGTTTCTCAGTGCCACATCCAGAGCATAAAAAACTACAAGCCAATGTGCAAGAATGAGAAATTTAGTCTTCTTCCTCAACCCATATCCCTCCAAGACATAGGTGTTTTCACTTGCTGCCAAAGTCCCTGTCAGCGTACATTTATGCATTTGATCTTGCCAGGATGCTAAAGGTGGATGCCTAAAAGTAAAGAAGGACCAATGTAAGAGTTTCTGCAAAAAACAAACATAATTTACTGTATGCTTTTTATGCTCCACAGCAACCAGCATAACTGAACAGCGGTATTCTTTGCAAAGGGGTGAGCAAGAATTTTCTAAAATAAGAAAATGTTTATTATTAAAAAAAATTAATAAGGAGGACTAACTGGGCCACCAAAGGCCTCGTTACAGTTTATGAGAAGGACGCATGAAATTTATGGTCAAGTATTGAAGATATTCCCAAAAAAAATATGAGTTAAAGCGAATCAGCGCAGCTATCAACCTTCAGTACTCAGCTTTCAGAGGTATGAGGAAACCACTACGAAGTATTTGAAACATTTTAAACTTTCAGGAAACAACACAAATTTAGCATATAGTTTGCTTGTAGTATACAAGTCTGTTAGTTACAAAATACACCACACTCTACATAATGCCTAATTAAAACTTATGATTCTGTCGGTTAAGAAGAAAATATTTTAGTCCACAAAACTCTGCATGTCTGCTGATTATAATAACACAAGACACTGGCTTCCAGGAAGTTTAATTTTGTTCAATTATACAGTTTTGTCTCAATTGATTGTTAATTAACAACTTAACCCCTCAATGTTGTAACATGGTCCCATAAAAAGGATAAAAACCAGCTTTTATGTATTAAATTTACAGGAGTAGATAAAAAAAAAATTCTAGTGAAAAGAAATAGCCTCCAATTTCTGACACACCCCCTCATTTTCATGAATGCTGCTTGTCCCAGCCATCAGCAGAAAGCAGTCCTGATAAATCTCCAGAAGGCAATGTTCTCAAAAGTCTAACACATCTACTGAACTACTACGCACAGCCAGAGACTGAAGCTAAACCTTGTTCAGCAGAGAGACAATTAAACACTTTTATTCCTCTCAGTAAAAGTGAAAAAAATATGGCAATATGTACTTGTAGTTCATTTACTGAATGACAGCCTTTAGGAATTGCCTCATTTTTGTAAGAAGGCTTAGATATCTTCCTGTAATTCCAAATATGCAAAGGGAACACATCATCTTGTTCAACAAAACCTGTGAAAGGGCAAGCATAATAACCTCTCTGCACACAATTATTTTATTTCTGCACATCCCACTTTGCAGTATGCAATAACTACACATAAATGAGAAAGGACAGAAAAAGATAAATCAAGACAAAAGAATGCTAAATGTAATCTTTCACCATAACATAGGAGTGAAGAGTACACTACGGCATCTACAAGTCTAAAAAGAAAAATGGCAAATCATAGTTCTTTGCTTTCATTAGTGTCTTGGTACATTTCACCATCTAAAAATAAGCCTGAGAACACATAACTGTTCAAACATCATGTTAATCCCAGAGCGCCTTGAAGCCAACTTCTCCTCTTACCAAAAGAAACTGGTGTATTTTCTTTACTTAAATAAGCTCAGGTCTGCACTGAAGCATCCTAAAAGGATTATTCTGGAATCTGCAAAGTTCTGTAAACAACTCTCCCTACATTGCTTTTACATTCACATCTAATTAATTCAAAGCTCCAGTATTTATATATTTATATATTTTATATATATATGTATTTATATATAAAACAGACAAATTCTTTCCCCCGCAAAAGACCATTTCTCTCTAAATAAGGAACATGAGGTCTTGCTGCCCTCAACGTACCAATGTGCAGTTTATTGAGCCCCAGTTACCTGAGCGACAGAAGCAACTGCTCCTTAGTTTAGCAGAGAGGTTTTTACTCGCCTTTTTTTTTCTGTGGCATGCTTATACATTCAAACAAAACAATAAAGACACCTGAAATGTGAAACCTGTTTCAAGTTAATTATGAATTCTTTCCACATCATTTTTGTCCCAAATACATGGAATAAAATACTATTCAATTTTCAAGTTACTTCCCATTAAAGGAGCTTTGAAAAAGCAGTTTACTTGAACTGTAGGGTTAGAAATTTTCGAGAAGTCTGATAACCCAAAGCACAATATAAACATTCATCTACTACCTACTTCGCATGGTTTCAGCAATTCAGCGAGAACTTATCTCAGTTAATGTTCTTGTGTCTGCTCACACATTTGTAAGCAATGGCAAACAAAAGCTATTTTCAGGAAAAAAAAAATTCTGTAAGAGGTAGGCTCTTGTTACAGGAAAAGACCAGTCTATAAAACAGACTTGCACTAGATTTGGATTTACTACATTTCCTAGAGAGATTCTGAAACGGTGTTACTCCAGACCATGGTTATTCCTTAAAAACTAAAAACAAAGAGAAAAAAACATTACAACCTCAAAGCGAAGCTCAATTTTCTTTCCACACACCCCCCTCACTTTTAATTTTAGCAATTCAAATCTTAAGAATGGACTAGTTAACCAGCGAATTACAGTTTAAAAGGCAGCAATGACTACTTGGTAACTTCCTATCTTTCCTATCTTAGGTAGCGGGGGGTGGGGCACAAAGATGGCTCCTGTGAGAAGCTGCTGGAAGCTTCCACCACATCCAGCAGAGCCAATTCCAGATGGCTCTGAAGACTGAAGACGCTGCTGGCCAAGGCTGGGCCAATGAGAGAGGCTGGTAACGCCTCTGTGGTAACACATTTAAGAAGAAAATCAAAACAAAGGGCTCACAGTTTTTCTTCTAGTCAGAGAAGAGGAGGAGGTGAGAACATGTGAGGGAAACAACATGGAGACACCGAGGTAAGTGGAGAAGGAGGGGCAGGAGGTGCGAACAAAACAGCATGAAAAGTCTTGTTTACGTAAGAGGCTGCACCAGGTGAACTATAAAAGGAAGCAAGCACATTGGGCCTCCTCACTCTCTTTCTCCCCTATCTTTTTCTTTGTTTAATTGTCCCAGCTCTGGACCATCCATTCAGCACGACCAACTGCTGGAATCTATGGATCAGTGAACTTATTTGCTCTCTCTCTCTTTTTCACCTTAATTTCTCATCTCTTGCTTTGCCTGGGCAAGCACAGCTGCCATATTTTTCCCTGTACTGTACAAAATTGGCTTCTTAGCCAACACCTTTTGAGTCTAATGGTGGGAGGTCTCCAGAGTTATGACAACCGTACAATAAAGCACAAGAGCTCCTCAGCATGTGGTCTGGTGGCTTCCTTTACCCAGTAAGAATTTACAACAGACATCACACTCCAACCAAGGGCTCGTAACAATAAATTGGCATCATGGACAGGACTCTTATGAGGCTGAGAGCAACTGAACAGCTCTTGAGCTATTTATAGCTGGGATGGGCTTGGATATCTCCATCTCTGACTGGGGGACAGGACAGACCAGGAACAGCAAGGAGGAGGACATGACAGCCCAGGAAATGCCAAGCATGGACCCCCTTCCCATTATGGACAATATCTGCCCCATCCTCATCTTCATATGCGGAGTACTGTGTGTCATGCTGATGGAAACACAAAAGGATAAAAAGATTCATGACTCCTTACTAAAATGTCTAGACAGAGAGCAAAAAGAGAGAGACATTTCCATAAAATTTGCTTGATTCTTTACAAAAATGTTCATACAGAGAGCAAGATGACATAAACTTTTTTTTACCAAAACGTTTAGATAGCAAAAGAGAGAGAAAAATTACTACAAAATTTGGTGGCAAAACATTTACAAAAACATTTGAAAGTCTTGGTTGAGTCCTTATAAAAACATCCACAAGATTTGGCGGACCACTTACAAAAACGTTTAGATAGAGAGAAAAACAAAAGAGTAAAATTGGAATCTTTGCTGAATAGAGAAAGGGACCCTACCGAATTACTACACCTTGAGCTCTGCAAGGCCGCAGAGCAGGAGAAAACACTGAAAGATGTGTTGGGTACCACGGCAGGGATAAGAAGCTAGCCTTGGGAGTACAAGGACTTACACAAGTGCTCAGATAAGTAACTAATATGTGAAAGGAAGAGGCAAGAGCAGGCTGCTAGATTTTTAGCAACAAAGGGAGTGACCGACCCCCAGTAAAGGAATCAAAACTAGCGAGGGATGAGAAGGATGAGGAGAAGGAGAGAACCACAGGAGTGTTGGTCAAGGAGGTAAAGGCAGCTGCGGAAGAGGCTGAAGCCAGAGAAGTGGCCATAGGAAAGCCAGAAGTGTAGGCAGCAGCTGCTGTAAAGCAGAAAGAAGCTGCAGAAGAGGAGGCCAAAGGATACTGAGAATCTAAGGTTTCCATAAGGGTAAATGATCCTTATGAGTCCTGGTCCTTCATCCAGTGGGCTGCCGATGAGTCAAGGGGTTTAGGTCTCCTGGAGAGGGAGAGCTGGCCTCAGGAGACAGAGCTGCTTGCTGCTGAGAACGATCAGGGAAAGAGGCTGGAAGCAGGGGGCCTGTTTGCTGTCAAGCATGGTCATATTAGCAGGCTTCATGAGCAGCTTCAGGATATGTATGAGAGAATCTTTTATGAGGAACTGCAGGATGCAGAATGTGGATTCTGGACCCCTAGTGAAAACTGAAACCAGAGATGATGGACAGGGTCAGCAAACTGCTACAAAACAGTGCCGTATACGGTAACCAAAATATCAGAGTTATTGCAGGGTAGGTTAAATGAGGAGAAGGAAGACACTGTACATATTCCCACCTCAAATATGGAGGTTTGTCCGGACTAATCCAAGCGGAAGTTGTTAGTCAAGGCACAGGCAAAAGCACACAGTTTTAAAGCAGTGGTTCAGTTATCTACCCAAGCCCAGTTCCACCCAGTGAGACAATGGCAGCCACTTTACTGCTCCAGTGGTACAGGAATGGGCCATGGGAAACAAACCAATTGTATCTTTCACGAAAGGAAAGAGAGATCCAATTAAACTTCAGCACCATCCAGGACAATCAGATTTAGCAGATTTTTTCACTATTGGAGCAGTGACTTAAGATGCCTTTCAGCAGCTATTTGTGGATAGCTACCAATGCCCATGATAAAGACCATTGTGTTCACACCAATGGGTAGTATCTTCTTTTTAACCACTGGACTAAGCATTTTTCCTTTTTCTTTCCCTACAGGAACTATGACAAAGGAATGACTGATGTTAACATCAGGCATTTTGACTGCATGTTGCTGTTGTTTTATAATCTGTGCCTAGAGCTACTGACCTGAGATGTTTCAGCAACGTGTCTTTTTACCTTCACCCTGCTAAACATGAACTATCGTAGTAAGACCCCAATTTAGCTTGAGAGCTAATATGAGAATTTGTAAGAATATGAAGGCCTCACAGCCAAGGGCTTTGCCTTGCCATGTTCTGCTTCACACAGGAAGGAATTAAGATTCTTTCTGTTGCCCGTAAGTTTGTCTGCTGTGATGCTAATTACTTGTAACACTTGATCTGAAGCCTCCCCTGATACAGGGCTCGTAGTTGGTGTTAGAACTTTGAATAGACATGCTACAATTGTAATAGGACCAACACCCCATACATTTTTCAGTGTAGTACCTGATGGCAGGAATTAGCCTGCCCCAGAGCCACAAATCATGATCCTAAATCTTACTGACACCTATAATTGAGGAATGAAGAAATAGACAGCCCCTTTGGGGTTGGCTTGGAGAAGCTCAGATGAAAAATCTTATTCCTGTCTAACACTAGAATACCATGCTGGATTGAAATGCGGTGTTTGAATTCTGTCCCTATGTCCTATCAGTGCTCAACTTGAAAACTCCTTGGAGATGGATGCACCATTAGCATACCCATTACTGAACAAGCACTACGTGGGATGCTCAGCCTCACTGAAGGTGAGTGCTCTGTCACCATCCACAATGCTACAACTTCAACTGAAGAGGCCTGAGCAATGACAAAGGAAGCTGCTGACCAGACTGCTGAACTACTACAATCACTGCAACCAAAGGACTGGTTCAATGAATCAAGCCCTGGACCCCAGCTTTTTTCTGTTTGGAAATCATGGGGTGGGGAAAGTGTTTAACATAAACCGGGATTGTAATATGGGTGGGATTTCTGGTTTTAATGATGAGCATAGACCTTATTTGCAGCTATGATTAGCTGCTTACTGTCTTCTCTTTCCTCCCTCTTCTAGCCCTCTGTCCAATACACAGAGATTACCACAGCCAAAGATGAGCAATATGCCCAACCAATAGTAAGGAATGTTAGAGCCACTGGGTGGTGTGGAGGACCTTGCATAAGCATATTTTGTCTCAAACATTCTGACTGTTGTGGCAGGAAAGCTATGATTGGAAAAGTGGGTCTCACTGAGGTGGGGCAGTGCTGTGCTGAGCCAACTCACTGCTCCTGAGACTTGTGCTCAGTTCCCCACCCTGCACTCACTCCCTAGAGGAGGGCTACAAGGGCTGGCTGTGCATCCAAGAACAAAACAGCACAAAAAATTTAATTCATATAAGAGGCTGCACCAGGTTAACTATGAAAGGAGACAGATTTGGCTCCCTTGCCCTCTTTTTCCTCTCCTCCTTCACTGTCACAATTCCAGCTCTGGACCAGCCACAGTGAGACCAAGGCAAGATCTAAGGACTGGGATATTCTTCTTTCTCTTCCTTTCCCACTTTTATTTCTCTTCTCCCTCACTCTGTCTGGGTAAAGCAAGGCTATCATATTCTATTCCATACTCCATACTGAAGTTTATTGTAGGAGTGGGGAGTTGTGGAAGTGTTGTGGCTCATGAGCCAGCAACTTTGAGTAGTGTGTTGAGGGAGTTGAGAGTTTATTAAAGTGTACTGTAAAAATTACAGGCTTGTTAGCCAGCACTCACTGAAGTCTTCAAATGTAAGGACCTGTCAGCCAACACCTTAAGTCTAAATTGTGGGCTGGTTGCTGGACACAAGATGATCACACAAAAAAGCACAAGAGCTCCCTAAAGCATGTCCAGTGTCTTTGCTAAATACTGATGAGAATTTATAATGAACATCATTGGCCCCTACTGATGGGTCATGACATGCTCAAGCAGAAATTCCTTCAGCGACTCTTTTGGTAGTGGTTAAGCATCTGCAGAGGAGTTAAGTTTGAGCAGTGGAGAAATATGTCAAAGAGAAAGGGAAAAACAATGAAGGAGAAGGAAAAGCTGAATATTGAATAGGAGGTTTAAGTCAAGTATAGGGTCATGTAATAAAAGTAGTAAATCTAACAATAAGAAGTAGTGAGCAGGAAAGGTGGAGTTTTTACACACCAAACAGCTATTGCTAAACAACCACCTGATCACAAGAAATCAGTTTGTATACTAAAAGACCACCAGAAACATACAAACAGCACTACAAAGCACAGAACTGGTAAACCTCAGTTCTTAAAGAGTTTCATTCTAGTTCTTAAAAAAGTCTCTTCTGACCTCTCAACCTGGAGTATGTCCCCAACCAGAACAGGCCATAATGAACTAAGCCAGATTAAGAGAAAGATTCTGGAACTGTAGCTGTTCTACCAAAATAAATATGCATTTACATATAAACATTATACTTTAAAACGCATACATTGCATGACCCTCGGACCTTACACAGAAAAATTGTTTAAGCTATTTTGTCACACAAGTCCTGAAGCTGCCCAACATCACAACACAATGCTTGTATAAGTTTGTCCACAAGGGAAGTATTCATTCAACACAATTAAAAAGTTTGAGTCAAAAGAGCATTTGTAAAAAATACTTTTAACATCAGAAGCACTCCTGAAAGCTGCTGTATAAACACAGCCATTCATTGCACTTGAGAGAAACCCACACAGTCCTCCTGCACCAGCATATATGGTCACCACTGATACACAAAACATCTGGCATAGGAGATGTCTTGCAGCTCAAAAGACAACAGTAGGTCAACAATGAAATGCTACCATGAGGAACACAAATACAACTTTAGGATACTGCAGGAGAGATTACAACAACCAGACCTGCCAAGAGTAATTGCTCAAACTGTAACATAAATATAATTCAAGTAACTGCATTCAGGAAGGCTAAACTTGAACTACAACAAGTACAAAACGGAGAGGAAGTTAATTAAGAGTGTCTCATTTACAATAACAAAACAAAGGCTAAGCATAGGCCTAATGACTGTTCTAAAAGCACAAAAGTAAAAGTGCTAGAGAAAACAAAAGCTTACATTTAAAAAGGAAAAGGATGATATGCCACTGTAGCTATAACTGTTAGAATAAAGTCCAGGCACTGCCTCATATAGGAGAAAAACAGAAAAAAATGCAAAATCCAAATAAATCCTACAGTTTGATGCAGCTGCTTTCAGCAGACCGAACCTTGTCACTCAAATCCCTTCCAACCTGGAAATAAGTATGTATCTAAAACACATACTGAAACAATAAAGGGAGAACTATATTAAACGAATCCACTAGTTCTACCTGCTAATAAATATATTTTTATCTTACTATGATCATGCAAGCTCGAGTGTTGATTTTCACTATGATTCCTTCATCTGTTTTTTATTGCAAAGACATTATAGCTTTTCATGCCACTAACGTAAGAGAGTTTTTACACACGCTCACAACACATTCAGAGTTCTTTCCGCACTAGTAGTAAATTACAGATATACTTAACTATATTAGTTCTTCCACAACTTCAAACTAAGTTACTCAATAAAGTTACTTCAAGCTTTTTACTCAGATGGAAACAAACAGCTCTAAGATTGAGATATCTGGAAACCAAAAAAGTAAATGTTGCCAATGAACAGTATTATCTGTGACAGCTGAAATGGGTTTGAACGGTAGCCAAGCTTACCGAGTCGCATGTGTAATACAAACATTTTTACCAAAACTGATCAGATAAAAAAGTTCTCTTGCTCTACACGATGAAGTAATTAGTGCTTAAAAAAAACCCCAATATCTTGCAAAGTATTTCTCAATGTGCTTTGTAGTAGACAGCTTTCAACTAGAAGAATTCTCAGACTATTTGCAGCTTTCACCAGACATACAGAATAAGTTCAAGATAGGTTAAAACAAAATGAGTGTAAATCTGATTTAACATGCAATAACCCTCAAAACTGTATCCAATGTTGCTCTCTCATGCCATAATTTGCATGTTTTAAAAACTTTTACTACTCCCAAAGCAGTAAATATTTTACAAAGCAAGGAGGGTGATACCAGTATTTTTCAGCAGTTTATTATATGTTTGTAAAGCTTTTTAGATTTCTTATCTAAAGTCATGCATTTCTGTTCCCACAATTTACCTTTCACTTTATGAAACCATAGTACGCTATGTAAAATGTTCTGTGCTACTGCAGCAACAAGAAATTAACCGGAGTCCTAAAAGTCCTTCAATGATAAAAAGTAACCAAGTGAACTACACCATGAAAGACTTCAGTTAGGAACACAGTCATTCACCAAGAAGTTAAAAAAAATCCAGAAGCAAATTATGGTGTTACCAAAGTAGTTCTGATAACTGAGAAAAAGCCGAACAACAACGTGTTAACACAATATCCAAAAGCATCATGTTTGCAAGTGAAGTAAACATATTACACAACACTGCAAATAAAACATGTCTACCAAAGTTATGTGCAAATACCAACAGTTAGAAATGAAAAACACTTGGGGGCAGGAGTGTGGACATTAAAACACATGCAGTCTCAAGAATTTCTGGTGTTTCTCTGTAGTCACCTGATGTTAAGATTCACAGTAAATTCCTTGTTCCTCTACTTGTTAGACAACAAAAGAATCTACCAGATTACTGCTGCAGAGCACATCCTAGAAGCAGCATTAAACCATCACTGACTTTGCCAACATAGATTTAGCCTTGAAACAGTGACAACAATTCAAAACAGGTTTTACTCAATATGGCCAAACTGTACAAATACATCTATCACTAATTGCTTTTATATAATTCAGTGAAATCATACATGACTATTAAAGATTTCAATTAAAAAAATCAAACCACTAACATCTGAAAGGAAAAATCTGATTAGTTCCTCATCCCAAATCCTTTAAAAAAATATTAACTTACCAGCTTAATTGCCACATAGTCATTTGTGTATAAATTTTTTCCTTGAAAAAAAGAATAAAAACAAGAATGTGAGACGCTGACTTTTCTGATCAAGTGAAATGCCATTTAAACATCAAGAAAGTCTTCAAAACATTTTTTATCTCAGGTGCTAGGTGTTCTGGCAGTGACTTAAGAAATGTAGTTTTATTAGTCCAATACTTTACTTTAGAAAGAATTTTCCCCTGAATAGTGTAAGAGGTGGAAATTTCACAAGGAGAGCTTCAGCTATTTCACCAAGTTTGTGAAATTTTTATGTATTAAAAAAGCTTGAAAATTGGTAAATCACAATAACTGGAATATGATTTTCTAATTTTCATCATTATTGCTGAAAACTATTTGAAACTGGTTTTTAAATTACCATATAATTTTGAAACATTAGCCACTGATTAAAACTAGAATTAACTAGGACTATTTTTTTCTCAATTATTAATTTACTAAGCTAAAAGTTAAGACAGGACAACAACATTCCTGATAAGCTTATAATTGGAAAATGCATCTGCTGCTTTAAAAGGCATGCTGTAACTGGATAAGAAATTTTCAGTAAGCACCACTTCAAACTGTACGCAATGACTAAAATGTTAAACAAGTTTTACAGGTGTAAAGTTAAAAAGTAGCAGATAAAGGAAAAATTAAGGTGTCACTTCCAACACTTTTTGTTTCTTTACAATCTTCAAACACATTTAGTGTATACTATTCTTAATGATAATCCTACTTTTTTCTCTTTAGTATTACTCAGGTCTGAATTTCCCACATTTAGCTCAGTTTTATTAAAGAAATCAAACAGGGAAAAGACACGGACCAAGTCTAAAAAGTTCCTTGTGAAGACGGTTACACAGAATCATAGAATATTCTGATTTGGAAGGGACCCACAAGGATCACTGAATCCAGCTCTTAAGTGAATGGCCCACGCAGGGATTGAACCCACGACCTTCGTGCTATTAGCACCATGCTCTGACCAATGGAGTTACACTAATAGTCAAAGGCTGATTTCAGCTCTAATCCTTCATTTAAAAAATAGAGTACTCTTGTAAAGCTAGAACAAGATGTATTAAAAACATGCATCTCTTAGTGGATCAACTTCACAAAAAAAACCAAATTACCTGAAGGCTTCGCAACAACAAACACACGATCAATATGAGCAGTGTGCCATAATCTGACCCACAAAAGGATGTGTACTCCAAGAGCTGTCTAGGGACTAGAGTGGATATTCAGGCATCCTAAGTATTTCTTATCTGATAATCATATCAGTTACATTTTTGATAAAAAAGTGTACTGTATTTGAAGTTGTTTCTGTGTGTTTGCATGGTATCACAATCTATAAAACACTAACAGAAACTCTTGCAGGAGACCTGCTCATTCCATCTCCTAAATACATAAATCGCCTACTCTGAGAACCAAATCCAGTTACAGTTAAGTAACTGGATATCGAGTTCCAAAAGCTGAAATGACATGCTTATTCTGCAGTAGCGTCAGAAGGGACACTAACTTTCCAGGTGGTCAATCAAGACAACTGTCTCTTTAAAATACAGCAGACACATATATGACACCAATGTTGATCTGCCTACAAACACACAACAGGTATTGAGTAATGCATCATTTGCAACAGCAACAAGTTCTCTTTTACTACAATCTCAGTGCTATTAAACTATATCAGTTTAACTTAACTATAACAAAGAGCCTTAAAATTAACAGCTCAATATCCAAACCAATTTAGTCCTTTGCAAGCTAATAGTTGAACATCACAGACAGTAATTTGCGACACACAGCCAATTTCCCATTTGATCCACAAGCCACTACTGCAGTCTGACCACTGCTTTCTTCTCAGGTGGAAGAACCTCAACAGCTCCGGATACACAACTGAATTTTTGTCTCCTGAGCATTTCATCATTCTATAACTTTATTCCTCTTTTAAGAGTCTCAGGTTTAACCTTAGGACACACGCTCAAAATACATTCCCATTTGCAGAAATACAAAAAACAAACTAAGTGCTTGTGCACATCTTTGTAGAAAGGGTGCACACTAAATACATGCTACTATAGCAAAGCAAATTAAAAAATAAAAAAATTCATCAGAATCTATAATAGCAATATTAACTCTTGCTTTCAGTAACTTACATTTAAAACATCTTACTGCCCAAACAACAACGAATAGGGATTTGAAATATCTAGAATACATGCAAAATCCACAGATATTAAAATGAGAAAGGCCGCACTTATCCTCGTGACTGTTGCAGGACAGTATCTGGCCTATAATCCTCCTCTTATTTCTTTTACTTATTTTTTCTATTTTATTTCAGTACTATCAAACTGTAAGTCTTAACTAGTTTAATATTGTATTTAAAATAAAATATACTGTTTCACTGTAACAGCTGCCAGTTAATGAGTTAATCAGATATTAATTTTTATTCAGCTCTGTACATTGTGACCAAATTAACAGACAAAAAAATTAATTAATTTTAATTATTAATAAAAATAATAATTAATAAAAATAAAAATTAATAGCAAAAAATTAATAGTTTGCAGTTGCCTTTATGTAAAATTAATCTTGCTCGTTTGATTTAGTTCATTGAGAGGTTTGAAACAAATATTATGATTTGAAATCAGTATACAAAGGTTTTGGAAGTGAGGAAGACCAATTTTTCAGCTTGATTTGTGGACTGCGGAGGCAGGTATGCAACACTGTAAAAGTCAAAATGTATCAATTTTGTATAACTGTTAATAATAGTAATAAGAGAACCTATTACTGAAACTGCAAAATTCAGTGTCCTAAGTCAGACCTGCAGCAATACTGCCTTTAATCGCCCTACAGCATTAATTTGCTAAGCTTGTGTACATCCTGACAGCCCCCAGAATGCACTATATTAAAAACATGCCATATTTTATGGAAGCACTGTATCACAAATATCGTCTGAAGGGCAATGAGTATTAGTTCTACCATAGACGAAGACCAACAGAAACAACGCCTATACAGTCCATCCTCTTCTCAAATATCTAACTTTGAAACCCACCTCTACTTAATGCATGAAGCACTTTAACTCAAGCCTTCTAACAATACTAGAATAAATTCTTGCCATTAAGTGTCAAGTTGTATTTATTAACACACACAGAATTTACACATCTTGAAAACCCTGGCTAATCATGCTGTCCGTCATGGAAGCAATCTGTTAAAAGAAAAACAAGTCCCCAAAACTAAACATATAGTCTTCCAAAAGCACACGCCCATCACCGTTTATTTTAATAAATGCCAACATTTCCAGCGCTGCTGCCCAAATTCTTCGAAACTCTATAGGTCCTTCTCAGTCTGTGCCTTCTCCACCATATGATTTTCAGCCATCTGTTCAGCAGAGAACTAGAGTGACTGAATTATACCAAATTTTCTGTACAGGTGGATTGTCACTGCCCTGTTTAACAGCAATTCAATGTTTAGCCTCACTACATTAGAAAAGAAACCAAGGAATTTCCGTGCTCACTGACATTAAAAACCACTGCAGGCACCTGGTACATTATCTCCAAGAGATCTGCCAGACCTACAGGACAGGGATGTGTCTCACATACATTTAGCCCTAAATAAACCTTAATAAACTGCCTCAGGAAGTCAGAAAAGACAGCTACAATAACCATGATGCAACTTCCAGTATCTTAGAAGAGAAAACCACGTGAATTTAGGAGACCACCGCATGCAGTTAGAGAACATTTTAGCCCCAGAAAGTATCCTGCTATACAGATTCTTCATGCCAACAAGCTTGCACTGGCTGGGGCAAAGCCACAAAAGATGGGTTGAATATGACTTGCACATCTGAAGCTTTAAAGTAGTCTGAGGTTTTTCATGCCTAGACTGCATAAAAATGGCCTTGGATAATGTAAGCTAAAATAAAGAAACAAGGATCTTACCTAACCGTAGTTCTCCAAAATTACCGCATCCAATTTTTTTACCAACTCTGAAGTTAGGGCCAACCATTAACACTCCAGAATTTGAAGAACCAGTTCCACGTGGATTATGGCCTGATCTCCCACTAGGCCGTGCCATCTTTTCATCTGGTTTGTCTTTGTCTTTCTTTTTATTTTCCATGTCAAGTTTACGGTACTCCACTTTGATTTATTCCTCTTTTTAAAAATCAGTATAAGAAAATTCCAATTGGACAACGTGAGAATGAAAACATCATGAGTGAAATGCCCAGCTGGTTATTGTGAGTAAGCAGTCAACAGCAGCATGTTCATCCTATTTGCAAAGTCTTGGTGGTATCTGTAGTAAAATGTATTTCCAGAATGCAAAACACCAGCAATATTTCCTAGCCTTTAGAGGAATTCTGTTAAAAGAAAAACAAAGTTATTCAAGACACGAAGATTCTTGTACAAAATCACCTTTCCCTCCAACTAGTCACACAATTAAGCTGTAACTAATTATATTTGCTTTACAGATCTATGAAAAACACTAAGATTAATTCCCTTTAATTCTAGCATGTAACAGCAAGAGATACTGGCGTGACTGAAGTTTGCTAAGATTCCAACACTTCAAGCAATAGTGATTTTTTTTAAAAGCAACAAAAAAGCCCTATAAAACTTCTTCCTGAAAAAACACACTTAAAATCGAGGCTTGGACACACTCACTCACCGTATGTCAGCTCTGCAAAAGAAAGCATTTTATGTATTTTCCCTCAAATAGTGTCTGTTGTCTTAAGTAAATGCTCAAGCTGCACAGTTACTGAAGTCATAGAAAAATACTGTATTTTCTGAATTGTAATTTCTGAGATGCACGAATTATAAACTCAAGGCAAGGACACCTGAGTTCTTTCAGTAAGTCCTAGAATCTAAAAATAAAACCATATTTACTTAATTCCCCCCTACTATACTTAAGTCATAAATCTGTCTCCCTGCTCCCCTTCTCCCTTGTTTAGCATCACTGCCTAGACACTAATTCCTACATGGATTTCAGTAAAAACAATGCTATCTTATTACTGCAATAAAGGACCACAAGAAAACTTTTGTTTTTAAATTTCAGCTATAAGAACACCGGGTATTGTTTTCTATTTGATGACAGTGGCATAAAACCTCACAATTCAGAAGGTTCTACACAGACAGAATTCCACGATGAGTTAAATACCTGTCCAAAATTATTTTCCTACATTTGCTTCAATGTTGGGAATACACTGCAGTAATGGAAAACATCCTCTGGAAAAATGTATTTCATGTGCTACAGCCTATTTTAAAGGTAGTCACCACGAGCTTATTTTCAACACTTTGAGCTGAAGACACTTTCATTTCGTAAACCAATTTCTCACAAAGTAAAGTTATATCATAGCTTACTACAAAATTTCAAAAATCAAAGAGGTAGTAGTGAAAATATACCAAATAATATGAACAGTCACATGAATAATTACATCTGCTAAATCATACGTAGCTATAGTATGGTTATAACTAGATGGTATTTAAAAATCATTAATTAATAGCTGACTAACCTATTACCTGAACAATGAAGTACATGGAAATTTGTTTGGCAAAGAAACATGACCACACTACTGTGAAAGGGGGAATGAAAGGCTTGTTCTGAGAGCAATCAAAAAACACAAATGCAGATTCCAATCCGAGATGACTTGCTTAGTGCCAGGGAAAAGGACTTCAGCAGTGAGTAATGAAGGCTGTGGTGTTTTATGGTATAGACAGAAGCGTTTAAGAGAAAAAGACAGGCACATTACTACATAATCTTGCAGGTTGTCAAGCACCACCACGAGATACCGCGAAGTCACCTAAACCACAGATTTTAAAGGAACAGACTCAATGGGAAGCAACAGGTAATTTTCCCTCACCCATTATGCTATAAAAGGAAGGGAAGAAATAAGAAAGCTAGACATTAAGTGTGTTGAAGTAGAACTTCTAGACCACCATTCAGTTCTTAGAAATAAGGTCAGAACATTTGATGCAACAGAATGCAACTAAATATTTTAGGCACCAAAGAAAAGAAGACTTACGTTCCATATCTTACTGGCTTCTTCAGTAAGAACTAACAACAAACAAACCTAGAATTTTTAAGGTACCAAATCCATTACAAACAACATCAATTTTGATTTCCTGAAATGTGCCTATTATATGGACAAATCACAGTAACTTATGTCCTCCCCTTTCCTCCTGTTGAACCAACAAATACTCCAGCTACATTACAGGTAAGCTTTCTTATATAAACTGAAGCAAGTATGTTTTTATAAGATACCTGCTAAACAAACAACACAAGTCCCACACGTTTCCCACACTACAGATCAAAAGGAAGACATGCAAGCATTCCTGTCACAGTTTCTCCAGGACCCAGCTGTTCTCTTACAACATTTTCCTAATAAAATAATCTACAACTAAGTCAAAATAAGGACACCACTTATGACTTTCTTCATATTGAAGTTCCTGCACAACATTTTATGATGTATTTACCTCAAAAATACAACAGGTTTTCATGGTTATATTTATTTGTATTTCACTTACCTATGACAGTGTTATACTGTTGATGGCAATATCTTTTCTTCACCATGCTCACATCCTAGAGGAAAAGTACCAAAAGGTAAAGAGACGTACATATGTAGTATTTGCAATTACTTCGCATGCAAAAATTTCTGATGCAGAATTAAAGTAGAGTTTTTAGAATTGCATTAGTTTTCTTAGACTGCTAAGGAAGATTAAGCATATTTTTCTCAAAGACTCCACATAATTTTAAGGCTCGTACATCAGACATCATTCAAAGGTGTGCATCATCCGAAGTGAAAAAGGAATACGTAGAGTGTAAGCATTCTAAATTATTTGCAAAATCGTCTTCTTGCTATGTGATAGTTATGAGCAGTGTCTGAAAAATATACCATCCTCATTTTCTGACACAGCTCGATTTTCTGTTTAATTTTCAGTTTTTCATCTCTGCCTACATAAATGAGCACACTTACACCATCAACTTCAGCCCAACATCAGGGAATATTGCTAAGATTTAAATAATTGTTCTTAGTTCAAAAAATATATGACTAAATATCTGGATAATGGCAATCACACCATCAAAGCCAAGTTGACAAAGCAACATCATAGGAGCAAAATTACTATGTCAAGTATGAAGAGAAAGAGAAGACAAGCTATCAAAAAAAACCAAAAGGTCAAAATGGTATTACACAGAAGGAAAAGTAATTAGATCTCAATTATAAACTAAATCTATAATCCATATAGACTGAAGATAAAATGTAAAATAAGACTGGAAGAAAGCAAGTAACTTCAGAGAAACTGAGATGCACAACTAACAACAGCTAACAGAGGTTTCATGGTTTTGGTGTAATCTGGTAAGATTTTTCCAAGCACTGTAGAGAGACTGCCTGAAAAGTAAGGAGAGGCACAGTGAAGGCAAGTAAGAAAAGTGACAACAGGGTTTCAGTTGACTGACAAGTCACACACCTAACACCTGCAGAAGAATCCCCAGATTAGAGCTATAAATCTACACATCCCTTTAAATCTCTGTTCGAAAATGTCCCAATTAACACTACTGAAGACTATACGCCACATAAGAACCCTATTCTGTAGCAACAACTCTCTAGGACACTACATAAGGCAGAATAAAAGAACTCATTTACGCATCTTCTTCATTCATATGTTTCTCAAATGCCTGATCCTGCAGCAGCAGCAAGAGCACCACTGTAATTATACACAAGCTTACATGTTCCAAAGTATTGTCATGACAATGTTCACACTCAAGTGGGCAAGTCACCTTCAAAATAAAACTATCTACTCCATTCCTTTTTCCTGTTCTAGATTTACTCCTAAATAAACTAATTAAGAGAACATTGAAGTTGCTAAATAGAACAGTCCATTGCCCAGGAATGACAAACAAAACATGCAACTATAACTGCTCCCTTAGCATAACCCTTCACATTGCAATTACAAGATCCTGCATCACTGCTGTTATCGGAATACTAACATTTTTCTCTACTTTTAAGAAAAGCATACAGTAGCAAAAGAGCTACAGAGGAAAATAAAAAATTGATAGAGTTTTAAACTAGACTGGAAGAAGGAAAAGGACATAAACAGTTTTGACAGTGATATGCAATGGGATGGTATGCCAAAATTCAAGGAACTGAGATTCTTACGTGAGATCCTTAATCTGGTCCATGAGGTGTCAGATACAACGGATCACACCCAAAATGTTTCTACACTAATACACACAGCATAAGGACCACCACCGGAATAAGTGAAACCTGGCGGGACAAGCCCTGTGACTGGAGTGCCATGTTGGATGGTCACAAGCTCTTCAGGAGGCACAGGCAGGGCAGGAGAGGTGGAAGGGCTGCAATGTAGCCTGAAGTCAGCAACGGCAGGGTGAGTCTTTGGGTAAGGATTAAGGTACAAAAAAATAATGCAGATGTCATCATAGGAGTCTACTGTAGGCCACCAAGCCAGGACAATGATTCCAGTGAATTATTCTTTGAGGAACTAAGGGACACCATCAAAACAACTGCCCTCCCAGTAAACATCAACTTGTCAGATGTTATCTGGGAGCATTACACAACTGGCACAAAGAGTCCAGAACAGTCCTAAATCTGGATAGCCTCATGATACGGCTACTAATGGAGTCAGCTTGGAAAGGTGCCTCCTCGATTTGTTGCTTATTAACAGGGAGGATCTCATGAATGAACTGGTGACTGGTGGCCACCATGACCACAGCGACCACGAAGAGGTCAAGTTTAAAATCTGTGTTGTCAGGAGCTGAAGTGCCAGCAAAATTTCAGCCCTGGGCATGACAAGAGCCGACTTCAAGCTGTTTAAGGAACCCTGACAAAGGTGCCCTGACAAAATGCTTTTCAGGCTGCTGGGGTCCATCAGGCCTGGCCATTTTTTAAGCACCACCTCCTAAGCGCACAGGAACAGGCAGTTCCAAAATGTCAGAAGCCAAGCAAAGGAGGCAGAAGGCCAACTTAGCTGAGCAGGAATCTTCTCTTGGAAGTAAGGCAAAAAGGTGAGGTGTATGCCCACTGGAAGCAAAGTCTGGTGAATGGAAGAAGTACAGAGATGCTCCAACCAGTGACAGGACCCAAGGGAATGGCCTGAAGCTGTGTCAGGGGAGGTTTAGGTTGGATATCAGGAAAAGGTTCTTCACCCAGAGGGTGACTGGGCACTGAACAGCTCCCCAGGGAAGTGGTCACCGCACCAGCCTGACAGAGCTCAAGAAGTGTTTGGGCAATGCTCTCAGGCACTTGGTGTGACTCTTGGGGTGTCCTGCGCAGGACCAGGAGTTGGACTTCAATGATTCTCGTGGGTTCCTTCCAACATAGGATATTTTATTATTTTATGAAAGACAGTGAAGAAACAGTCCTGGTTTAAGTACAAGGCATTTAAAATTAATTCAGCCTCCTGGCATCTTCATACCTCTCAAGTGTCTGTCCACATACTTCTAATCCCAAGGGTTCACAATTTTTGGCAGTAACAGTAATTTAACAACACAGCTTCTCCTTGCATCTTCTAGAAGAGTGCAGAGAAAGTTTCTAGTGCCTCTGCCACAGATTTCCAAGAGACTTTCTCTAACATCGCATGTAGTTTTTACGGAATACTTTACCTACTACGAAGTCCTTAAGCTTGTATGGAGAGAGACAGAGATGGAGAACAGCCACATTCACCTCCCAATGATCATTTGAATGTTACAAATACATTTGGACTGCAGAAAATACAATACAAGATTCCATCCAATAAAACCCCTTTAAAAACACTTAAGAGTAGAAAATCTGAAGTTCATACTACAAATTCGAAGCCAAGCGAGAGCTTCATTGTGAGACCATAACACAAAATTTAAACATCTAATCAACTATTTCTGCTATTTTTGTATGCCTCATGGAAAGATTAAACTGTTCTTTCTAGCTTGGTTATTACTGAATCATTTTCATCCATTTTTATATACATGTCTCCATGCAACAGAGGAAATCCACAAAATTCCAAATTCACAGCAAATAGGCTCATAATTGAAGATCCCTTGAAAGTTTAGGACAGCAGGTTCTAACTGTGAAAAAGTTTTCAGATAGATTTTGAATTGGAAAATACCTCTAAAATTATATATGATTTAGTTAGATCCATTGTTTATTTAAAATGAAAAATAAATATTTAACAATTGAAGAGTGGACTTCATTATTTTCACTTTAGTTCAATGAGAGAAATTCAGGCTTTCACATGATTTTCATGTGATCCAAAGAAGTTGAGTTGCTATTCCAGTGATCTATATTACAAATAAATATGTCTACAGCTTTATTTTTTGTATAATATTTTCCTAGGCAAACTCTAAAATAAAAAGTTGTTAAATGATTCATTGCATAACTCAATTAAATGTAACCAAATTATTACTTCATCATTTTTCAGATTTCAGAAGCAGAAAAAACATGCAAAATCATTAGCATTTTAGTCAAAACTAAAGACAAAATGAGTGTGCTGAAATATCCCGTACATAAAGCTGCCACAGATGGTACACACTCATGATAACACCTTTGAAAAACAAAGAACATTCCAAACAAATTTCTCCTGACACAATTTCTCTCTCCAGCTATCAATAACCTGTGTCAAAATTGCTCATTACTGAATCATTTTACAAGTCTTAGATGGTATTCTCTAAATGTGACCTGAACATAATGAAAACGTATTCACCAGAAACTCATTTTGCTCTCAACAATATAATCTACTTCATACACCTGGGGAATTCCAAGACTAAGGCTGCCTGATCTTACAGATTTTTAAAAATTCTTTAACTTGAAAACAAAATACAGCTTGGCATAATCTACTCTTCATATTTTCAGATGTTAGTTAATTAATCAAAGACTATTTTATTCTCCCATTCCTTAGGTACTTACTCTGACTTCAACTAGGTAAACAATTACCTTGGGAGCACTGTAAAAAAAATGCAAACCCTCTGAAACAATATTTTTTCCCCTAAAAAAACCCGCCAATGTTTTGTAGCAGATGTGAACTAATCCAAGGAATAAAGATGGTCTTTTTCAGCTTCACATGTGAGGACTGCTGTCTCCATCATAACAAGATAAGAAACATGTGAGATATAAGACCAGTGACAACGCACCAAAATAAGATCTTTGGCAGGATCAACATTCAAGCCATCAAAAACCATGGCCACGTCCTTTCCCTGCCAGCTCACCTTTCAAAATACTGAACTACAGATCCCACATTTGCTACATTTGTTCCACAGAGAAAAAGCACATAATATATTAATATGTCTGAAATCCTTCGTAGAGTTTCAGCAGCAAAGACGGAAAACACGCAAAGCAACCGCTACTTCTTGATCACATCCAACTTTTCACACTCCAGAAGACACAGGTGTTTATTTAAGAAGGCAAATATAATAACCTAATTTCAAAGGCAAATGAAATCTCCTTATAACAGATCATGCAGGAGCTCAACTGTGCAGGTTATTTCTCAGCATGCACGGCCTCAAAACACTTTTATTTTGATTCATGCTCTTCCACACTCCAAAGCAACTAACAGATCACAAGTGCATATAATTTTTGTTTGCATTACCAGAACTTCCAACAATACAATGTTTGTATCTCAAATACCTTCTACATTACCACTTCTTCTTTACTTAAGTGTCTCAGTTTTTCACAGATTCTTATTTTCACTTTCTGAAACTCAGACAACAGTACTGTTCTCGCAGCATTTGGTCTTTTTCCACATCTGCCTTCTGTAATACCAACTTATTCTAGACTCAAACAAGTTTTGCAAACCAATAACAGAATTTATTAATTTTGGTGTACAAATTAGATTATCAGCATTCCTAAAAATTATAATTTTTAAAAAATATATATTTGCTTACACTTACAGATACGTACGATTTTCCTCATAAAACAAAGGTTTAGGTAACTGAATGTAAGTCTACATATATACAGTCTCAGTCTACAAACACGTATGAATGAGATGCACTCAAAGAAGCAGCCTAATTGAAAATGTCAAGATAAATCCAAGTATCTTTCATATCAACTAAAATTTGCATAATCAAGCCTTCTAAAAAGTCTTGTTTTCTTCTCTAGTGGTAAATACATTAAAGAAAAATAAAAACTTACTTTTTCTCTTACCATATCAACTGCCATACGCTATTCCCAACGAAAATAATTTATCTGAGATTCTAGAATAAGCATTTCAATTTTCATGTAAATAGGCATTTCCCTAGGGAAAGTTCATCAGAAAACCACATATGGCCACATACAATCCTCCTTGAATGCACAAAATCTAACAGAGAAACAGCTTTATCAACAAATTTAATCAACCACTCCCCTGTACAAGAACTAATCAAAAACCTACCTCATCTTTATTGAAGCTTGTTTAAGAAGCCCGTTCTACTTAAGCTAGTGTATTTTTTCTTCTACCAAGGTTTAAAGTCACATAAACAAATCTGAGGGCTGCCAATATCCACAATTCAGTATCTGTTCTGTAAATTTAATTTTGTCAGTTAAAAGTCTACTATGTAATGAACAATAATCCATACTTCTGCACCACCCATCTGCCAGTTCTGGTCAAAATGCTGTCACATCAGAAGACATCATTAAGGGGTCACCTTAACTCAATACAGTTTTTCCACAAATGACAGCCTGGACTAACTATGCAGCAATTAAGATCTCCAAGCAATCTCTTCATCTCTGTTAACTCTAAACAAACATCAGCTGAGATGGCTACCTCTGGTCACTGCACAAACATTTTTATTTTCTCACTGACCTAGAAGACAAGTTTGGTCCTAATCTGTGAGTTACACTTCATCTTAGGCTTTAAGCACAAAATCCTACCAATTTCACTTTAGGATTCCATGCAAGTGCATGCAGTTACTTGATTAAAACTTCCATGCATGCATCCTTCTTGCACTTTTTAATAACCACCAATTCAAAGTAAAAGTTGAAAGTCAGTTTTCAGAAAGGAGAGCCATAACACGAGGAATAATTTTTAGAAGTCTAATAATGACACTATTAAAGCTGAATAACTAAACAGCACAGAAAGGACAAAACTGATGGTTTAAGCAATATTTCAATCATTTGTTTTTTCACTTTTCCACTACCACAACCATCCAGACTTAAATGGGCTATACTGTCCACAGCTGACAGAAAGCTAACGCTGAGCTAGCTAATACTACATAATGGAGGCTTCAATTTTCTACACGAATAATTGCACCATGGCACGCAACTGTTATAGCAGAACAGCAGAAAGGTTCAGATTAGCCTAAGGCTAGGCCAGAGAAACTGTTAAGTTAACACATCTAAAAGTTAGAAAACAAAGCAAAGAGTACTGCATTTCATCTAACACCATAACTACATCTGATGACAAAATTAAGCACCATGGTGAAGCACCCCAGTGCTACATGGAAAAAAAACCCAAAACACTTCTGAGAATCCAAAAGACACTAATTCTGTCTTCAGGTTAGATTTTGGATAGGCTAAAATATATAATGTGCTCTAGCATTGCACGGTGATTGTGAAGATCAGTTTACAAAATTAAAAGTATTTTTAGTTCTCTGACACAATTCCTCCTGTCACTTAACTTTAATTACATGGTCAGATTCTACTTCAAGAAATTAGACAGGACCCAAATGCAAATTTAATAACTCCACATGTACAGAAAAGGATAACTCACAGTACAGGAAAATGCCTCCAGAGTAAGTTTTGCAGCTATGAATCTGTCAAGGCTTTCTAATAATAACAAACTATGTGGCAATCAAATGATTCTGCTGTCTTAATAGTCTCCATAAACTAGACAGGTACCCTTTACAGCAGTTCCAAGTATTCTACTATGAAATGCACTTGCAACTCTCCTCTCACTTGCATGGCTTTCACTGCAATGTATACCTAAAATGTCTTTATTAAATCGAAACTACAGCTCTACAGTCTTCAAAAGGCCATAAAGTTTTTTCCTTTGTTATAAGTTCTATATGGAATAAAATGGTATAAAGTCTCAGACACCACACCAAATAGAATCAAGCTGGACACCTTCATACTGAATGCATAAGATGCATAGTGACACAAATTTTCCTTAGAAAAACACTAGCCACAGTTATGATCTTGGATTCATCAACAGTAATACAAAACATACTTAAATCAATTCCTTCCTATGGAACTTAGAGGGGAAAAAAAAGTCTCCCAGTGTTTTACACAAATTCAAACAACACTGAATATGAAATCATCTGATGTAAATTAAAAGTTCTGAGAACAAAATAACCTGATGCTGTTGACATCAGTTTTGCCAAGGTCTGATGGCAATTACTTAACTACACTGATTTTAAACCAAAACAAAGTTCCAAGAACTAAAATGAGAAAATGTCAGTATCTTGATGTGGGCACTTGTATGTAGTAAACTCCTGGTGTACTACTTTGGAAGATTAAGATAGAATCATTCCTCAAAAGCATCAACGTTAGCTAAGCTTAGCTGTCTACAGATTTGTGGTCAACACCCACACAGCCCCAGTGCAGTAATTTCAGCTTCCTGGATATATTTCACATTTCCAGAGCACTCCCAAGCCACCCTCTGATACATCTTCAGCCCTCTTTTTTCACAAAACCCCTTGTTTATTCCCACATTAAAATGTTCCCTTCTTGCTTAGTGAAGAGAGATGTTCTATTGCTTGGCCAGTACTACAAGTTGCAAGCTGAACAGCTCTCAAGCTACTACCACACAAAACAGATAACATCCTTCTTTCACCATGGTAATGGTTAATAAATATCTACCATCTAAATTGTTTTTATGAAGCTTATAGGAACTCATCTTCACAGGCGTAAAAATCTCATCTTGCTTAAAACTGCCCTAGAAATTCCACATTTCAATAGGCAGCAGATGAGAGAGCTCAAAAATCCCTCATTTCCTTAAAAACAGATATTTTTCAGGAGAAAATTCCAAGCACAATCAACAGATTTTACTTACAAGTCTCCCAATGTTTTACACAAAAACAAACAATACTGAATACTGTTGGAAAAATGAAAAGCAAAGACAAGAGCATTTCTGAAAAGACATTTATCTCTCAGTTTGACAAAAGCTTAAGAGCAAATTTAGTTATTCTGTCTTCCTCTTGCCTGTTGGAAAAATTCTGCCTTACCTCTTTACCATTAAACATTTTTTATTTCTCCAGATTTAGAGATGCCTCAGCCTACCATCAGCAAATGTTACACAGAAACTTTCATAACCTGATACACTGAGCAACCTGCTCCTGGAACACTGCAAGAAATGAATGAGTGCCAAAGGAGGTGATCTTCCACAGAAAGTAAAAAACAATCTATACTGAACTTCTCTGTTTTCAGAAGAAAGTATTTGCAAAGTGCAACTAAGAAAATACTAGTGGCTGAGGTTAGAAGTGAAACATGTCTTCCATGACCCTTAAAGCAACCATGTCCCCGACTTCAGCCTCTACTGCACTACTTCATCTTCCCAAGATTACTGCACAATCACTTAAGATTTAAGATAGCTGTATTTTTATGGACATTATCTATATTTAAACTGACATCAAAAATATCAATAGTACATGAAACTAATTATGTTCTTCATTTTAAGCTAGCAGAACTCCTCTAAAGCAACATTGAATGCCTTTAAAAATTGCTTTATATCATTACATTAAAACGTTGTTGAAGCACGCTAACAGTCATGGTAACCACTTCATTTAAGTTCAAATATAAAGATATAAAATGGAAAATGCTTAGGGCCTTAAATACAGAAAGATACGCACAGGATTCTTTTAAACCTAATACAGTTTTTAAATAGTCCTTTCTTCTCGGCTACAGACATGTGTCCTGTCCTGGACTAAATTACACCTTCCAAAGGGAACCTGCCAAGAAGCCCATGCTTTCAGAGCATCTTCTACAAAAATACAGCCAATGCAGCTTTAAAAACATAACAGATGCAACATTCACTAGGTAATTAGCACCTCAAGCTCAAAGACAAACTGAACCAAAAAGAAGAGTTTTATGGGTACAACAGAACCTAAGTCTGAAACTTTGTTCTGAAAAATGCAATTAGACAATTTTGATGGGTTAGTGCAATGGCTCTTCTACTGCGTGTGGCACACTACCTGCCGCTCCCACTGCTCACCAGCCTCAGCACTCACACACCTCAGCGAAGCCATTACTCACTCAGAGTACCAGAAAGCTCACACACTCAATCACTCACCACTGAACAGAAGCTGAGTCAATTCAGCGGAGGATACAAGACACGGGATGGAGAGCGAGAGTGGAGCTACAAAACCGCACAGCCAGAAATGGAGCAGGGGAATGCCTGGTGTTAGAGAGAAGGGCCTTTCCAACAGCGGGCAGCACAGCCACCGTGACTGGTGTTTCACAGCCCATCAAGCACATCACACCCCAGTGACCTCCACACACAAACTGCCACCCAAACACCACCTTCAACTCTGCTTCTGCCGGAAACTGTTCCATCTACGTTCTGTTATTGTATATGGTTTATTGTGTAAAGAGCATGGCAACTCACAAATTACCCAATGAATAATTGCAGAGAATACAAGAAGGTGTGACAAACCACATACTTCAAATGGAAATCTAGGCTCTGCTTGTCATAAAACATCTGTATTTTCGGTCTACTGAAAAGGACATCATCTTCCACTGTTGTAGTACACATCCTGTCTTAATCAAAAATAACATAATTGAAATACATGATTGATGAAGAGTATAAATTACCACCCAGGGAATCTGGAGGGAAAAAAAAGTATTTCTAGGAAAAATGACATTAAATTACTAAGAGATTTCAGTCAAACAAAACTGTTACTACAAAGTCTTGGTATGTTAAAAGCTAAGCTGGCTAGTAAGCTTACAGAGAAGATCCTAAAGCATTGGAAAAAATGGTTGTAGTTATATTAATGATGTTACACACAAAGTCAGATTAAGTAATAAACTTACTTGAACATGCAAATCTTACTTGTGTGTGTGTCATGGGCTTCTGTGACCTACAGTTACCTGAGTAAACATTTTGGCAAAGACAGTTCTGATTGATCAATACGCCTCCTCCCATTCCTAACTCCACTGCACAAGGCAGGATACCAGACCCACAAATGGCAAGAAAACTGTTTCAGCTTTTCATACCTACAGAATATACTTATTTTGTACTAAATACCCTTCTTTGAACAGCCACATGGGCATTTTAATCTCTCTTAAATTAAAAAGGTTTCCTACACAAACTCAAACACACCATATAAAGGAATGAACAAGAGAGGGAAGCGTAGCTGTTAAAAATGTTCTCCGTAAGAGATAAGGAACACACAGTTCAATAAACATCCTTGCACTGGTAAACACATATGTAATACTCTAAAACTGTTGTATATCTAATATTATATATTTACTACAAATATATGTATTTTTAACAGATATGTATATCTAATACGAAAATATTCTCTGCCCCTTTTCTTAGAAAGAAACCTTTTCATTAATTTAAGGTAATATATCATCTAGAAAACACTAGAACTAAACGTAACAAGTGAGCTTAATCTGACCAAAATAAATTATTCCATACTTTACTACTAAGAGTTTCAGAACTTCTTCTGAAAGTACTGCTTTCAGAAAGCTCCCTAAGTAACCATAATCGAAACCAATTCCACAGCATGGATCGGTATGCAATGTCTCCTCTTCTACATCCTCCCTATGCCAAAGAGGAGACATTAAATTATAAGTGGTTTACCTAAGATCACAGGAAGGAGAGACGTTCCAGTCACTGTCCTTATCTGTGATCATCAATCTAGCTTTTAACTACATACTTACAAGTCTGCTTTTATTTAAGCAACTATTTAGCTTAAACACACACATTTTTCTTCACCCAGCTGTTTCAGCTGGAGCTTACAAACTTCTAAAACTCCAGTGACAATGTCTAGGAAGCTACTCAGAATTACATTTCAAAACACAAGCTCAGCAGCATCCGGCTTGATCTCACTGCATCGGTTCTGTAGCAGGACTGAGGAAGCATTAAAATGCCTGCATGGCATAAAAAAAAAATTAAGGATTGTCAGAAAGTATACAACAATTACTTCAAAGTTACTTTTTTACCTTTTAATAGATCAGGGAAATCAATTATATAGAAGTCTCAAAACATTTCTGAAAGAGGGTTAAACGCCCAGCATACATCAGTTGGAAACACATCATTCCATTTGCATTATTAAATGATTCCCAAGTATCACGGTCAGTTTTGTATCATCTAAACACAGACCACAGCTGAAAAGATTGTCCCACTCTTCCCCTAAGCACTGTCAGCTGTTTTGTTCGTACAACCTCAGGTGAGGTATTAAGGGTTGACTGAGAACTCTTGACATTAATTTGCAGCTGATTCAGTGAGCTTAAACTGTGAAGAAACAGTATGTCAAACTCCCTTACAACTTTGTTATTCGTGTGGTTTGTGTGTGTTTTTGATTACACTACTACTTTTATGTATGTCATCCCAAAAAAATCCCTTAAAAGTAAAAAGAAAAGCCTGAGGAACAAGATGCAACTATATGTTCTGTTTACAACAGACTGAAAAAAATGTTCAGCTGGAGAAAAGTTAGATAAAGACAGTTAATACAGCTGATCAGTACCCTGTTCTTTAGAAAGTTCTTTTTTGTAATTAGAAGACATTGGAGAAAAGTAACCACTGTCACTTCCCTATTCCTCATGTTCAATTTATTGTTTTCTCAAAGGCATAACTAAACTAAATTATTCTTATACATCAGAAGACTTCCTAATCTTTTTTAAACAAATTTTCAAGACAAGAGTAAAAATGTTAGAAACACATGTAACTTTGATACTTCTAATCACAGAACCACTTAGCACAGTAACTAGCGAACCAAGAACAACTCTATTTCCATAGGACAAACTTCATGGATACGATGGGGACACTAAGATTTGATACACTGCACGAGTTTTAATAACGTAATTAATTTAATTATGAGACTATTAAAAACAGAAAAACTACAACAGGAAGCAAACTCAGTCTTGTTAATTGTACATAAGTAGCCTGGACAAGGAAAATCTCCTTTGTAGGTTCAGTTGCTTTTTTTTTTTAGTGGAAGAACAACTTCAGAAGGGTTAAGACACGGCCTGTAACAAGTTGATTCTCTTAACTAATCTTAAATAGGTTTATCTTGATGATACAGAAGAAAAAAAGCTCTACAGTAAATGTGATATATCAGAACTCTTACTCTAGATTCTGAAATTCATTTACATTTTATAAGCCAACACATCTGTTTGATGCAGCGTGACAAGAGAAAAATATTAATTTCATTAGCTGAAAGTCATTCTTAGCTGATGCAAACAGTCTGCCGTTTGTCAGGTAATTTCTCCATTTCAGGCCAGCACAACAAAACATCACTTTTTTATGCTGCAAATACTGTTTAACCGTTAAACGTCTCAATTAAAAAGAAACTGACTACAGGATATTGAGGTCAAGAGAAGACATCTCCTAAGACATAGTTAGCACAGAAAATTCTATCTTATCTTTTCCCTTTAAAGCAAAATTGCATTACTCCCATGTTGGATTTTAACATCCCAGCGCAGCTCGGGATAAAATGCATTCACTAGATAACTGTGTTCAGAAGAGGTGCAAGTCTAAAGACCAGGTAAGCCGTTTATCCTTACGAGCAGTCATAACACAGGCAGCAAGGCTTAATATGCTTAACAGTGTGCTTCACTTATAATCATGCTTAAAGACATGCACAGTATCTAACTATGCATGTACTTACAAATGATCCTACCTACAAAATGCAGCAAGAAAAAAAAGATCTTCGATTATATTCCAATTTCTTTTTACACACTGCGTGTCACTTCAACATTCATTAAGGGTGTACCAGCAAAATGAACAAGACTACCTGAAAATAAGATCCGTCTCAAGTTCCATGCCGAATCACTGAAATATCACTTTCAGAGATTTTAATCAATCAAACTTAAAACCACTACATGAGAGCGTGCCTATAAATAACTTCCTAAAAAGCAAAACAAAAGGTAAGAACGAAGGAGCACCGGCAGATCAGTTTCCCTCTAACCTGCTAATCTGCTAACCCAGCACAACCGCACTCCAGCAACCTGCTTCTACACAGCAGGAAAACAAACTTACTTGTTCCTACAAACCCAGCCTGGTGCTCGGTCGGACCAACCACCGCCAGCAGCACCGACACCGGCCGCCAGCCAGGGAGCCCCACCGCCGCGAGCAACTCCTGCAGGAGAGGGCACTCGGAGGTCTCACAGCCACGGCTTTTGCCACCCGGGAGCGCAGCCACAGGGAGGCGACGGGCCCTTCCAGCGCCGGCCGAGCCCCGCCGGCGCCCGCGGAGTGCGCT
>VZTG01008190.1:1633159-1649594 GCA_013397845.1 Melanocharis versteri | reverse complement strand
GGTGGTGCTGGTGCCCCAGTAATGGAGTCATTACTATAATCAATTAAACTTAAGAGGGAATCTCTTTGTTGATCCAAAATCACGCAAGCAAATTTCTATCTCTAAGAAGCATACTTTATCCTTAGTTAAAGTCTGTCTGTAAAGGTTGCAAAGGTAAAATATATCCTGATTTATACTCTTGTATGAGCAATTGAGACAATGGCATATGCTGTTTTGAAGCAGCTAGTGGATCCCTGAATAGACTAGCTCATATATTTCTTAGTTTTCCCCCTGTCGTTCTTCCTTCTGAAGACAAAGATACATTACTGCCAAGAGGTATCATCACATGCTTCCCATTTCCATCTGGAAAAAGAAGTTGACTTTTACAAAACTTCCCAAAGTTTTCCCTTAACAAAAATTACTTTGATGAGGTGCCTTGTAACCACTTCATATTCATAGAAACCCCATCTGAAGAAACTCTAACAATAAGATAACACCAATCTGATTTAAAGATTATACTGAGGGATTTCCACCTGAACCGGCAAGACTGGAAGCCTGCAGCATCTTTTGAAATCAGCCCTTGGCCTTTATATGAGAACAAATGCAAACAGCGTTCCACAGGATCTTTCTTATTTGTCCAAAGGACTCAAGCCATCACTGCCCAGGGATTAGTAAGAACATTGCAGTCACAAATGAGACTGCCCGCACATATTTTCCAAGTCACTAATTGCTTTCAGGTCAGGGAGTTCTTTTGCTTTTTCTGTTCAGTAGCCCTCAGTAGATCTCTTTTGCGGTGTTAGTCCAGGCTCTGTTTGTACTCCTGTCAAGTCTATGCACTGACAACATCCTGTAGTGGGGAGATTCACAGAAAATGTAACTCCTGTCTGAAGAATTTTGCTTGTTTTGAACCTGGCTCATCTTGGCCTTGACTCTTGTTAGAAGTCCTGCTTAATTTATGCCACCAGTGATTTTTCAGCCTCTGACACAACCCTTACTAAACTGTTCCCTTGTGGGGGAGGGGGAGGGTTCTTTGGTTGTTTGGGGTTTTTTTCCCAGACCAAAAAATCCCACCTTATTCTTTTGTTCCTTGTAAAGAAGTGTAAAGAAACCATTACATGCGTTGGTCATGCTTGTTACCCTTCTCTGAATCTTCTACAATTCCAATACCTCTTTTCTGAGATCAGGGAGATGGGGATCAGGATGATCCTCCTTGGTTCTTTCTATTAATACTTTTCAAACTATTTTTAATTTCCAATTTTCTTTTGTTTTGGCCTCTATAGGGCATTAAGTTGAAGTTTTGCACATAAACTAGGGTCCATCTTCTGCATAGTTATGATCAGTCCACCTTTTTTGTGCATGCAACTAGCATTGTTTTGCCCCAGGTCCATCACTTCACATTTGTCTGTCTTGAAGTTCACCTGGCATTTCAGCTGCTACATGATTTGGTCTTAAAAAGTGCAGGAATTTTTTTCAGTAGATCATCAAAAAAATCAGATTGGTGCATATTTCTAAGATACATTTAAAATACAGATCAAGCTTGGGTTTGTAGTTATCTTCTGTTTTGAAAAAGTAAAGTGACATTATACGATCAAAAGGCAAAGGACAAGACATTTATCTTAAGAAAAATGGAAATTCCATCACACTAAGTATAGTATAGAAAGCCATTGTACCACTGAAGATTTATCTCTGTGCATCTGACTCAAAAAAAGCCCAACTCTTTTCAAAGAGTAAGCAATTTGCTCTTTTTTCAAAACATTGCATTTAAGTTGTATTTTTTCACCATTTAAATTTGCCCTAAGTTCATATCTTTGTTTTTCCATGTGGGTAAAAAAATCTCTGCCGTGTAGTTTCAGATAAAACCCACACTACATAACGACATTTAATCCCATTTTCACTGCATTCCTAAATGTTCAGAAGAGTGTGAATGTCCACTTAATGGACAATAGAAGCTATCTAGTAGGATGTGGCTGTCTGAGGTTTTTGACACTGTTGAATTTGAGGAATAATGAAGATAAGTGTTAAGACAAAGAAAATATAGGAAGTTATTTTATGCTGGAAGGACAGAGGGAGAGTGAAGGAAGGAAATCCTTTAAAGTGTCTGGACCAACATACTTTCGTTGTGAGAGAAATGTGTCTTATTTGTTCTCAGTGTAGTTAATAAAAGCTCAGGCAGCATGCAGTGTATTCGTTTTACTTCCCATTGAAGTCTGATATGCAAGAAGGAAAAAAGAAAAAGTCTAAAGGTCTGAGTTACCAAGGCATCACTCAGGTTAACAAAATCTAAACAAGAAGCCATAGCACTGCTTGTGGTACGGAGTACATTGTATATTGATAAATATATATTTTGCACTTATCCTGGTAGTTTTAACACTGCTATATTTATTCTTCAAATTCTGTTAACTTCCATATTTTATACACTAATTATATTTGTGTAGAGTAAATTCTCAATTATTTCGCTAGTTAGTTGTGTTTTAATTTTTTCTCTGGCAAGACTAACAAAAGTAGAACCTTGAGAATTTGAAGAAACCATGAAATCTTCTCTTATTCCTGTTATGCTATTAATATGCTATCCATTCTCAGACAGCCTACTGTTAAGTTTTGCTAGCAACTAGTTTCTTAGTTATTTAGATCATTGTGACAAGACAAACCTACAAGCAAAAACACAAAACCACCCAAATTAAAAAAAAAAAACCAAACAGCTAAGCAATTACAGCAAGGAGAGCTACTTTTTGTGTCCACACACAGTGTTGCCAGAATTAGTTAGTGTTGCTTACCCAGTGTTTTTTTAACACTCAGCCAAAAGATTCTTTCATCCTCCGTCTCAGCAGCACTGCTGTTCGAAGGAGTCATTCCCCACTTCCTCAACTTTGTGGCCTTCTTGGGAAGATATACTAGCATTTTATCCTACTTTGCAGCGGGATAAAGCAGTCTAACCCTGCTTTTTCGCTTCTAATAAATTTGTTCCTGAATTTTGTGACTTATGTAATATCTTTAAATCATAGATTAATTAAATCTTAGAAACACCAATTTTAAATTGGCAATGCGCATATTGTATGCGTGTAACAATTAGACACAGCTGAATTTAAAAATAATGTTCTAAGAGGCCCTTCAAGATCATATTTTCCAATTCCGTGTGTCAATACTACACTTTCATTAATTCAAGCCAATAGTTGTCTAATCTTTTCCCAAAAGATTTCCAATGGCTATATAATTGTGCAAATAGGCCAAAACTCACCCTTGCTTTTAGTACTATGTCAATCTATAAATTGTATAATACTGAAAACCAGGGGGAAAAAAATCCCCATCTTCTTTATGGGGATAATATTTATATTATTATGTTGCTTGCCAACTCCATCAGAGAATGCTAGAACTAGAAGTTTAGATAAAGTGTATAATCAATACTTGCAGGTGAACTTTTGTGACAAAAAAGAGGAAGATGGAACTGAGTGAGTTAATACTGATGTAGCTTGATCTGAAAGAAATTAAGTCATTCATGTCCTAATCTAAAGCCTTTTTAAAGTCAGTAGAAAAAATGTGGAAGATTGAAATGCTATCAAGCATTCAGGGTGATAATTTAATCCACCTTTCACTTCAAAATTAATTATTTTTATTCATGTAAAATTATTTTTCTCCAGTAACGTGTAATTATTTTGTTTCATCATGAAACAAAAATATGGAATAGTCATCAAGTATAATTTTCTTTTTTAATGTAACAGTTTTTGAGATCTGACGAGGACATATATTTCTCTACCATGTAGAATTACTGTGAGCCAATTGTAAAGTTATATTCATCCTCACTATTGAGAAGAAGTCATGCAAAAAATTTAAGACCTGAACACTCCCAAGCATATGAATAGCTTTTCTTCCACATGAATTATTCTGTTGACTTCACTAGGACTGCTTATATTTTTCAGGCATGGCAGGGTGAGGATTATAATTTTTATGATGTTAAAAAAACACTTAATAAGGTAAAACCAAGGCGGAATTTCTTACTGTTAAGAAATCACAAAAATATGTCAATTATCCTCAGAATACAGTACAGTGAAAACCCAATGCAAATATGTAGGTATCCAGTAAAATTAAATATTTTTTAATTACTGCTTTTTCTGTTTTAGTATCGTCTCATAAGTCAACATTTGTCGGCGTGTGTTTTGTCATTAAAACATTCTTCCCACTAACACATTTCAGCCCTTGATTCTGAGGCATTCATGTGATCTTGCCTAATGCCTCGGGTGGAGTCCACCACCCGGCTGTGCAAATACACATTGTGCCCCTGACTTTAGCCCCAAAAATTCCTAATTGGAGCCCTGGTTACATGCAGTTAAAACGTAAATTATTCTATTCAAGAGATCCATCCTTAAGGTACAGGTTATTTATCTGTATTAAAACAGATAAAGCAAAAATACCTGGTGCTCATACTCTGTAATGATGCATGTTCTTCTTGGCAATTCACAGCACCGGTAAGAAAGTTTTCGTTACATTTTTTGGATTAATGAAGTAGGAAAAACAAATCTTCAAAATTCCTGCTTTAAAAAAAATATTTCTAGTACCATTCCTATCTTTTCAGTAGGTTGCTATAAATATAAAACTTCAGATAGAAAAAAAAAGTCAGAGACTATCTGGAAAGGAATCTACTTCTATTATTTAGTAATCACTCATTTTAGCAATACAAGTAAAGTTTTCGATCACTTTAGAACATACTTTTAGATGTTATTTTAATTTACATTACTATATCATTCACTTACGATTTTACTATTGAAATCTTATCCAAGGAAAAGACAAGCACCAGAACATACTATAAATACTTTCTGAACCAGCAACTGATGAAAGATTCTAGAAATTTAAATAAACAGATTTAAGTTCTTAGATTTTTATTTTTCAGAGGCCTTGCTGATTTCCTGTGGAGACATTTTTGGGGCTTGATATATTAACATACAGCAGAATGCATTAACTTGCAAATTAACGCTGTATATTTATTCACCCTAGAGGTGGAATGATATGGAAATCATCTTCTTACGACTCTGTCTATTACTAAAAATGTATGTCTTGAGAGCAGTGTCCTTTGCAATCTAGTTATTCCGGTTGCATTTCAGTAATTGCCTCATTCTAATTTTTTCAAGGGTTTTTAGAGGATGCAAAAGAAAAAATACAGGCACCGCTAAATTTTGCTTATCTGGGGCTCTGAGTACTACTGATTTTTACACGCCGCTTTTATAACCTTAAAGCATTTAGATTGAAGGCAGTGGCAAAACTCAAATCCTCACTATCAGTAAAGTGTGTATATATGTATTTTATGACTGTATTTGTATGTATGTGTATGTACATATATATATACACCTAGGTATGTATACTGGCAGCTTACACCTTGGTAATGAAGAGAGAAACACTGTTTTCCTTTAATCTATGTCAATATTTTGTACAAAGGAACCTTGATCCTTCTTTGAAGCATCTAGTAACTAGTACAAAGGAAAAAAACCCTAACCAACTATGGTTGATTTACAAGAAGTCCTACAGTAGCTCTGAATCTGTGCATTCTCCTGCAGCGCTGGCTGCATTCAACACTGTGAAAATCTAAATAGTTAATATTTGCGGCCATTTTGTTATAAATAATAATGACAATGGCCACACTTTACACTGCCATATCTCATGTACTTCCAATAATGGTATATGCTTTCTAACAATGGTGAAAGAAGGTGACCTCACACAAAACATCTCAACATCTCTGAGTCAACATCTCTGTATACAGAGATGGCAGAGATTGCAAACTTTGAATAAATTTCATTATGCCTACAGAAACATTCTGTTGGTTTAGACTAGGCATTTCATCTTACCACTTTACCTGGATTTTATTTTTCACATTAAAAATATATTTAGCAGTAGCCATATGCAGTTTGGTTCAGCATCACTTTACACATTACTGAGAAAAAAAAAAACAGAATGGCTTGTGTAGTGTGAATTTATTTATTAGGTTTTTTGCAATTAATAATACTGCCTTAATTGGGCATGATGTAATGAAGTAGGATTAAGACTAGATTAAACCTAGTTATCCCTAAAATATATCCATTTTTCACCTTGGTGAGTGATATTAGTGATCCAGAAAACGTGTAAGATCAGGTGAAGATGGCCCACTGGATTCGGCAACTGCTGATGGTGTTGCAATGCCTGTAAATACATATTTAGAGAAGAAAATTATCATTCTGATAGTGGAGGAAAGGACTCACCGCTAAAACCATTTTAACAATACCGTGCTAAATACTAAACTACTACTAACTGCAATTACTTCAAACTAATTGCAGGCTACAATGTATGTTATGAAGGTGGCAGTTTTGGTTTTGGGGGTTTTTTTAATGGTACTTAAGAGGTAAAATTCTTACTATTCCTGTATAAAAACTATGCTAAAATATTTGTTTACTTACATTCCTTCTCTCACTTTCCAATCTGAATGTAAAAATAGATCCCTTATGAAGTCCTAAACTATCAATATGATTAAGTCAACTGCACATCCATATACATCTCTTGTGGGTATAACACACTAATATGTAGTTGACAAGTCCAGAAGTTGATAACATCATACCTGTAACAACTAATCTTTCACTAAAAGTCTGTTTCAGTTGGATTTTAACTATATGGGAAATAACACATCTGACAGATCTTGAGAGACAAGATGTACATTTTACAGTTGTGTGAAGATCGCTGAAAACAAACAGTTATGTGTTTCTATTCCATCATTTCAGCTTCCTATTTCTTAAAGACTAAGTTGATCATGAAATTCTAATAACTAGTATGGAAATAATATTAACAACTATGTAAAAAAGTAACACTCCTTTGTTTACCGCTAAGGAGTATTGTAAAAGAAATCCTAAGCACAACTGAAAAGCTTTTCAAAGGAACACTTCTGAGCATAACTCCCTGATGAATCAAAGTAGGAAGCTATACATCACACACTTACTTAAGAAGAATTTACATCTGCTAGTTCGTTTTTCCCTCATGAAAAATCAAAGGGGATCTCTTTTTTTCACTAGGCTAGGAAGTATAAATTGTGTCTACACTGTGTCCTGTCTGCAGTTCTTTTTGATAACCACTTAAAATAGGGGTAGCACCTCTGTCATTGTCTGGTGTGCTTTCCAGTGGCATGAAAGGAACATATGCTTGCAATGAGTGTACAAGCTAATTTGCAGTGAGCTTTGGATACTTGATAAAAAGCTGATTGTGCAATGCAGTTCATAATCTGGCCTTTTCTGCATTTCATTTTTACACACTGTACAAAATTTCTGCAGTGATTTAGCTTGTGAACACAGATGTTTCACCTCAGCTTACCCTGTTGCACTTTAACTCTTGCTTTAATCTGCACCAATAAAGAGTCTTTGAGAGATGACAAAGATGGGCAGTTGGGTCAAGCTTCTGGTTTCTGCGTCCTAATAGACTGACTTTATTGAACACAAAATCGTTGAGCTCCAAAAGCAAGATCAGAAAAAAAATCGACTTTTCTCTTTGGGTATCTCGTAGAGAATTTCACTCCATGTCCCTCAATGGAGTGAAAGCCTTTGATTTTGCCTTCCTGGTCAGGGAGGATGTACAAAATTTCTGGCGGTGGTGGTGAAATTTGTGTACCCATAAGGGATTTATATCTTCGGAGCACTCAAGCGGAAATATTAAAAAGCTCAATGGATGATCTGGATGGACAGTTATAGACCCTTCAGGAGAGACAGGTGTGGCAGAGGGGTAGCGCTGCACGTGAAGGAGGGGTCGGACTGTGCAGGGTTTGCAGCTGGGAGTGGCATGGTTGACAACCTTTGGGTGAGGATTAAAGGGAAAGCAAATAAAGCAAATGTTGTGGGAGTTTACTAAAGATCAGCCAGCCAGGATGATGGCACCAAAGTATTATTCTAAATGGAATTAATGGAAATCTCCAGAGCAGTTACTGTGGTCCTTACAGGTAACTTTAAATTCCCAGAGGTTTACTGAGTCTGTCATACAGCAGACACAAAAAGGTTCAGGAAATTCCTGAAGCACGTTGAGGAAAACGCTTAGGTACAGATACTAAAGGAGTTGAGTGGGAGGACTGGAGTGATCTCTTTTCTCTGATGTCTGGTGACAGGACAGATGGGGGATATAAAAAAGTTCTTCAATGAAAGGATGGTCAAGCACTGGAACAAGTAATCCAGGGAGGTGATCATGGCCCCAAGCCTGTTGGTGTTCATGAAGGAGGTGGCTTGTCTTTAGGTTGCCCTGTAGGAGTTGGACTCAATGATCCTCATGGGTCCTTTTCAGCTCAGGGATTTCAAATCTGTGTTTCTGTATCCTATATTTAACTGTCTCGTAAGTACTTTTCACTCAAACAGTAGCTTACATAAACTTTGTGGGGGGGAGAAATGAGTCCATTTATGTGGCAGTTGTAATTTTTTACACAATTTTGAGAATTTAGAAATTTAAAAAACAGCTCACTTCCAATCTGCACCTCAATTAGAAGAAAATAAAAACCAAAACAATATATGTAACACAGTAAACGCTGTCTAGAAACAAATGAACTTCATGGCTCGTGCTAATTAGCTCCAAAGTACCTTTGCACATTATGTGTTCTGGATAGGACGTTGTAATGGAATGTGGAGGAGTAAACTAATGTCTTTATTATTCCAAAGCATCTGTGGGCAAGTCATACAATACTTCTATTAAAGTTATCCATCTCCATAATGGGTTTAAAAAACCTGTCTCTAACTCTCTGTCCATCTGGTCCATCTAAGACCAGATGCTAACTCCTACTGGCAGAGTTACCAGTTACAGAAATAGTTTGTGTGAGCAAATCTATACAAATGCAAGTATAGATTACTGCTTAGAGGGCCTTTTCCATGTATCACTTTCTATCATCTATACATGCCTTAAGGATCAGCTTTAGCACACTTTCGGTATTCTGGTCTTTGGAACTATGATATTCATACCTGTGATTTTTTTGTTAGGTAGTTGCTATATACATAATCTTCATGTTCTGTTACTCATAGGAAACAGCAAAGACTAATTTCAAGTTTAATGCTCTGTAAAGAGTTATTCTACAGGCGAACACAGACTCTTGGACGTGACTTGCATCACTAGATTTTAGTGTCATGATCGTAGAGATGTATTTGACATTCATTTTCATTTTTTCTATACACCTGAGTGTCCCAGAATAATAGTGAGTTTTCCTAGAATATTAGGTTGTGCATCTGTACAGATATAATCTTAGAAATCACGTATCTATGGGAAGAAATATGTTAGAAAAGTGACTGAGTGCCAGCAGTTCTTGATTAATGTCGTTCCCTCAGGGCAGAACAGCACTTGTGCTTTTCGTCGTAATTAGTTCATTAGCACTACATAACTACTTTGTTGATGCCTGCTCTGAGACTTTCACTTGCTTTCTTATAACTACATTCACATTTTTAGTTGTGGTAGAGGAATTAGGAAAGAAAGTTACTGCATTGAACACACTTCTTTCCCTTTCTCTTTTCTTCACTTAATGTCCAAAGGATACTTACTATGTACCTTTAGCAGACAAGCTGATCCAAACACCTGTGCAGCCTCCAAGTCATCTCTGCGTCCATTTTCCCATCTGGTTTTCATTGGATGTGCTCCTGCCTACTCTTATGAAATCTAAATAAATTAATTAGACACATATATCCCATACCATCCCAGTGGATCTGGTAGCAACCCAACCTGGAATACCATACCCAAATGATTTTTTCCTAAAATACTCTAAAAAAAAATCCAATTTTTGCTGCCACTTATCACAGACTACAGATGTATTTTGATGTTTCTGTCCTTGACTTCTCCACTCTTATATTATACAGCACATTCAGCTTCATAAATGTTCTCTTCAAAAAAGAAAGATAGTGTCTTGATTTATATTAAGACCAGCAAGGCCTAATGCACAGATGAAAGAACTAAGATTTGGGAGATCAAGGTTCTCAGTTTTTCACTGGTCTGCCAGATTATGCAAGCCAAGATGATACCATTCTCTTTAGTTAAATGACAAAAATCCACTGTGTTTGATGTTCAAATACAACCTGAATTGCATGGATAAACTTCCTCCTTACAGAGATGTAGGAGTATGTCTGTAGTCACTTGGGACAGGATCTGAAATCCACTGAAGTTATCCCTTCAGAGAAAAGGATAACATCCCTTCTCATTGGCTCTTGTGGGTTCTGAATCAGATCCTTAGTTTAACTTGGTGTTTAACTTACTAGCTCTTTCAAGAGGCAAGGAATTTCCTGGGAATTAAAGAGTGGTAAAGAGAAACTGATGACGTAAGAGATTGCCTTCAATGTTACCATAAAGAGATGCCATTTGCTGAAATTGTTTAAGTATCAGTCACAGAGTAATCTTTAAGACATCTTCTCAATAAGTACATTAAACCTTGAAAAATGTAAAGGTCTCTACGAATACTAGAGCAGTGAAAAACAGAGCCCACAAAATACTCTCGCCTTTACAGAATCTTTTTTTTTCCCCTCAAATGTTGACTGAAAGTTTTCCTCCTTCCAAATAATTAGGGTTTGGTAATTCTTTATTCTTCAGTATTGGCAATATTTACTAGGCGAGTAGTGGGCAGCCAAACAGTAGGAGACCATGAGACCAAAGACTAGTTGTTATGTACCCACTGAGGGCATTTTTAGATTTCCAAGCTATTAGCCATTTTAAGTCTTAGAAATTTCTATCACCAACAATTTCACACAGAATCTGACCTGATGCTTTTACTGAAAACATCTGAAAGTTTAACAGGAACAGTCTGGTAAGCTACATGAACAGCCCTAGAAGTGTCACAGCATAGGAGTGCTTAAGGGAGATCCAGAATATATTCCGATATTCTTCAGGATGCTCTTGTTTTTCATCATAGAGTTCCAGATAGTCCTGGACTTGAGAAGAGAACAAAGCCAGTGTTTTTTCCCTGCTTTGGAAATATCCATGGGATACTTGCTGGTAATTTTTCATGCATGTAATTGTCTGTTTCCTTTACAGATGCAATTCTTCTAACAGTTGTGGTGGGTTGACTGTGGCATCCACTGCAAAGTGCCCACTGCTCTATCACTCCCCTCCTCAGCTGGGCAGCGGTGGTATAATGTAACAAAAGGCTCATGGGGAGAGATAAGGACAGGGAGAGATCACTCACCAGTTACTGACCGGGACAAAACAGGCTGTACTTGAAGAAAAAATTAATTTGTTTTATTGCCAATTAAGTCAGAGTGAGAATGAGAAATAAAAGCAAAATCTTAAAACACCTTCCCCCAGCCCTCCCCTTTTCTTGGGCTCTTGATCTTCTCTGCCTCCTGCCCACAGCAGCACAGGGGGACAGGGAATGGGGGCTGTAGCCAATGGGGCTCTGGTCAGTTCATCACACATGGGGGCTTCCCGCAGGGTCACAGCCTCCTTCAGGCACTTCCACCTGCTCTAGCATGGGGTGCTCCACAGGCTGCAGCTGGATCTCTGCTCCCCTATGGTCTTCCATGGGCTGCAGGGGCACAGCTGCCTCTCCATAGGCTGCACCGCAGGCTGCAGGGGAATCTGAGCCCTGGCACCTGGAACAACGTCTCCACCTCCCTCTTCACTGACCGTGGTGTCTGCAGGGCAGTCACTCTCACACTTTCTCACTCATCTCTCCTGCCTGCTGTTTCACAGCCATTTTTTTTTCCCTTCTTAACTCTTGTTATCCCAGAGATACTGTCACCGTCGCTCAGCCTTGGCTAGCAGTAGGTTCAGCTTGAAGATGCCTGGCATTGGCTCTCTTGGACATGGGGGCAGCTTCTCACAGAAACCGCCCTATAGCCCCCACGACAAAAACCTTGCCACGCAAACCAAGTACAACAGTTTTTCTAATTTTCATTGATATTTCATGATACATGATATTGAAATTCATGATACATGATATCCATGAGAACACTTAATGTGAATAGAATTAGGCATCACAATAAACTGACCGGTGACATTTACACCATTTACACATACCACAGCTATCAGTGGAGAAGAAATATTATTTTATGACTTCTTCTGAAGAAATATATTTCACCACTTGTTTCTCCCATTTTCAGAAGAATAAAATGTACTGCTTTTCTGATCTAATCTTTGAAAAGAGCCTTCTGCTTCCCTTCTTCTTGAAGTCACATATCCTTTGTTTAAATGATGTTTTTTCTCCTCCAGGTCATGCACTGTGGATCAGTGATTCCAGTTCTAAATTTTGCCTTAAAGACAGTATTCAAAATTCATCTCTTATATTTGAACTTGCTCTTACTGAGGGTGTTTTATGGTAAGAAACAATAGAACATTTAAGGATACTTCCAAAGTATTCCAAACTGTAACCAAACAACTGCAAGAAGACTATTTTTAGAACACACATTCCACTTACATGCAATTTAAATCCCTGCTGCAAAGGGGTACAGCTATTTATTACTCTCTCTAGATGAACAATCCTCAAGTGTAAATGGGGTTCCAAGACCAGTTAAATAAGAACTAAATACATGATCCTAAGCCAATTAGGAATGCAGCAAGTAAAAATCTTTCAATGTCAATAGAAACACATTTTAACATTTTTATTTAAGAGAATGAAGTAAAGAAGGCAGAATGAGTAACTTGGTAAAATGAGGTATAAGTAAAGACATGGAGAAAAAATTGACATGTCATGTCAATGGAAAGTGAAGCTGTGATTGAAGAAAATAACCATGCTAAGAAAAATCATTTAATAATTAGGAAGAACTGTTAAAACTTAATAGGCTCTAAACAAGGAGATAAACATAAAAAGTGCTGATTAAAGCATTTAATAATTGCACTCATAAATTATTAACTCAATAATTAGTTTAACCATAGTATCTATGAAGAAAATTTTGTAACCAATGGTAACTTAAGCATTGTACCTAGCATTCACTACTTGATTTGCTCTTATGAGCTAATTTATAATATGTATTCACCTGAATTTAATTATGTTGTTTCCTTAGACGTGGGATAAGTGAAGAAAGTAATGAAGCAAAAGATACTGGACAGTCTCTATCTTCTTCACAGAAATTTGATTACAAATTGACAAATTAATACTTTAAGTGCTACAGTTTTAATTCTGTTGCTAGAAGAAAAGCAAAATAACATTAATTTATTGAAGGTGCATTAAAAGATCAAACTAAGAAAATGGAAAAACACATTAATGTAATACAAAGTGACTGTAGTTGAAACATGACATTTTATGACTTGTTCTCAGTGGGTTGTTGCTTAGTTTTTTTACTGTTGCATCTTGGGGGTTTTTAAGTCTATATAATTTCAGATAGATTAAAAGTCTCACAAAGTATTAGAAAGAAGTGTGCTGAATAGCAATAATATATAAAATCTTTTTAGTACCAGCATTGTCTTTATATTGTTTCGTTTAGATGCCTTTCCAAGTCTAACACATTTATTGAAGTCTGAGAGTTATTAGGTTGTCCCTACTGTTTGGAGTTTTCCTTAGTTTGGAGTCAATAAGTGCATTTAGAAAAGGACATAATAAATTTCAAGAAAGCATATTTTACTCTTTCAACACTGTTGTCAAGCTCTAGATAGTCAAAACACTCCCTAACTCCTCCACTTCCTAAAGAGGGCTCTCTTTCTCTCCTGATTCTGAATAGTTTAAAGCCACTTTTTGCAGCATTCCAGAAGTGCAAGTTATCCCACCATTTTTCCATGATTGCTTTGGGCTTCACAATATTTTCCATTGGTGTAGATGCATTTCAGTTGGGCTATCAACCCAATAGATACCTTTTTATTAGGGGAGGAAGACCTAATTCTGGTGTGACTGTTCTCAGGTTCTTCCATGGTTTCTAACACTTCAAAACCCACCCCTGCAGCACAAATTAGTACAGGGACAATTCAAATCTGCTACAGTGTCCACTTGCACACCACCCCTTGAATATTTTTGATCATCAGGCCTGCTGCTGACAAATGGGGTGCACCTGTCTTAAAGGGAGAAAAGGATCTTCACTCAGGAGTTAACAGGCCTCATTAAAGGAGTTTTAAACTAGATTTGAAGGGGAAAGGGGATAAAAACAGGCTCACTAGAAATAAGCCTGGGAGCAGCATGCCTGATGGATGACCAAAAACCACAAAATTCTGCAAGGGACAGATCTGACCAGTCTCAGAGTCAAATATTGATCTGTTATTCTCTTGATCTGCTTCCTATTCCTTCCTTCATCATTCCCTGCAACTGGAATGATAGAGGAGAATTTTATGTGTTCCCCTGATTCCTTAATCAGTTAGTCCCAAGGTGCTGAATTCCCTTTTTGATTGCCCTTAGACTTCCTATTGCAATTTCATCACTGCCTGCTTGAAAAAGTATTAATGGTTAATAATCTGAGGGCTGTACCAGAGTAGAAAGTTTCCTCCTAATGTCTTTAGGAGGCTCCGAGAGGCTTTCACTAAGAAGTGGATCCAGTCTGCATAATGGGCTTTTTGTTCCTCTCAGAAGAAAGTCTCCTATGACAATGACACATCTTTTTTTCTTTTTCTGTATGGAAGCAGTCTTGACACAGGGAGTAGGCTGATTTAACCTCAGCAACACCTCTGACTTAGGTGAACCATCCTTGTCATCACTCTTCAGCTGCACTTGCAGAGCCTTGTACCTGTTATGCCAGGGCACCTGGGAGGGTGGGGTAGTAACGGAGGGGATGCTCCGCTGTGTAGGGCAGGAAGTTGTCTCCTTTTCCCCCCATCTCTTAAGTTATGTTGTTCTGAAGATTAAAGATAGGACAGAGAATCTCCTGTATCATGCACCCTCTCTGCGTGACAGATCTGTCCCTGGGAAGGTAGGGGGTTTTTCAAGTAGTCTGTCTCTCACTCAGACTCTCTGATGCTGCTCAACCTACTCACCTCCTCCCACAGTTCTGTCACTAAGCAGAGGTGTTCCTCTACGTGGGCACACCTCCCGCAGGTGTGCTCACTGCTGCTGTCCCGTGTTCTTGCATACATCCTGCAGTTGACACCTCGGCAGGCAAATGCGCAAGGTGAGACACCAATAGGCAAGACTATGATAGCATAGTAAGGAAACAGTGGTTCTCGGATGGATAGAGAAAGACTTGGTGTACTGCAAAGTAAACGTAGATGATACGACAAAAAAAGTTCTATTGTATTTTTAATGTCTTTTGTCTCTCCTTCTATCTCCTTTTTTATAAAAAAAAAGTCCTTTCTGAAAGGAGTTTATAGTGATGAGGCTCTTGGCACAGTTAATACCTGTAACATCAAGATAAAAGTCAGGTTAGGGCTGGGAAAGAATGTCGAAGGATAAAGTTCCATGAGGTAGGTGACCTGATTTGAAGGCTTGCTGTTGCTAAAAGGAGAGATTCCACATGCTTTGCCATGTGCGGACATAAACACCCATAAACCAGCGTTGTTAGTCACATGCTCTCAGTCCTTTGTGCTGGCTCTGGCATTTGTCTGACCCTGTACTGAACCAGTCCAGCTTGCTAAACAGGCAAAAAGCAAATCCATGAACAATTACAAGAAGAAGTGATAGTTTATTCAGCAGTAGTTCAGAGGAATATTATTTTCATGGATCACACCTAGAGAAATCAATTTTCAAATAAAAAAGCTGTGCAGGTAAACTGTATATTTTTGCTGTCGTCTGGGATCATGTTCCCTCACTAGCCAAAATCACTCACTTTTCAGAGGTCTGCCTCGAGGTTTTAAAAAGTATCTGTAAAAAGTACCTACAGCCTGGCTTGCAGAAGGTGACAGTGATAGAAATTTAAGAGCTCAGACTGTAGAGATAGAGAGTTGCTGTTATACATGCAGTGTTACACGACCAAAGATGACACACCAAAAAGCAGCAGCCAGAATTGAACTTGGGCAGATTCAATTCAGATATAAGAAAGTGTCTTTTTGGGAAGTGTTTCAGAACCAGAATAAAATTCTTGCAAAAGGAAAACAGGTTCTCCCTCTCCTGGTGTTTGCAAATCGTGACTCAGCGACTTTACAGAATGCCTGCGTTATTAAAACACAAGGATTTTATGTCTACACAAAGATTTTGCAGGCCATCTACTAAAAAAAATGCTGTAAACTTAAAAATGCAGAGTTTTGCCTCATAGTCGACTTACGTGTTTAACTTAGTGTAGGGACACACTATTTCCTGATATTGCTGCTTAACTGATTATTACTTCATGTGGAAGACAATACTCTAAAGAATTAGTTAAGGAGGACAGTTAAGTTCGCTACGACTGGATGCAGATTCTCCTGCTCTGACACTCATCCCATTGGGGGAAAAAAAAGGTAAAGAAACTTCCCAGCTTTAACAGAAGGCACGTCTTTGAAGCAGCTGGCATTCCTCCACTGGCAGTGCAGAGCGCTCGTGAAAAACGTTTCAATAGTTTTATTTGTGAGGTTTTCGACTACAGTTCCACGGGCACTGCCGCTGACCTCCTCTGGCTCTGGGGCGGTGCGGGGGCGGTGCCGGGGTGAGGCGGTGGCGGGTGGGGCGGTGCCGGGGTGG
>VZTG01008190.1:1479880-1633053 GCA_013397845.1 Melanocharis versteri | reverse complement strand
GAGGGGCGGGAGGGTCGCGGCCTCCCGGCTGCTCCGCGTCCCCTCGGTCCCGGGAGGAAGATGAGGGGTGGTCGCTGCCTCCGAGGTGTTTCCTCCGGTGGCGTGAGCGGGGTAGGCCGGCTAGCGTTGAGTGAACCGGTTTTATTAATAAAGCTTTTCACGTCCGTGTCTTGAGGCCAGGATTGGCTACCCCCAGTTAGGTTTTGGAGGTGTTTACACAATGTATTGTTTTAAATGAGTGAGAAAAGTGACCACCCTTCCCTGAGGGAATGGGTTTGTTTGGGGTTTTTTTCAAGTACTATTCTGGTGTTTCTATCCCTTCTTAGCAATCTAGTATAAGCTCTTTTTTTGGTAGTGTTGACTTGAATGTATAGCTTCATCTTGTATTTCAACAGATTTTAGTTTCTGTGATCTAATAAGAGTGTGTATGTGTGAGTTGCTTGTTAAGGTGCTTTTTTCTGTTTTGGGCTGTTTTGGAGACCAGTGGGACATTAGGTGATTTTGGCTGAATGCTTTATCTTTGTCAAGTAAATCCTATTATCTCTCTGTGCATTTATGTAGTTTGCCAGGGGAGCTTACAAAGACATGCCTGTAGTATCATCTCCCCACACTGTGATATAAGTAATTTTTCATTTCTTCTTGTATTTCAAATCAGAATATTGGGTGATCCTGAACGCAGGACCAATCCTATACAGTTTTAGGCACTCTCCTAATCTGGTAATATTTTTTTTTTTCAGCAGGTGGCAGGAAAACCACCTTTCACTACTTCTATAAGATGGTGTTTTTCAGTTTTGATGTCTGGCAGTCGTAACAACTTCACTTGAAGTAAAACATTCACTCTCTTTCCTGCTCTTTTGCCTGTTGCCAATCACAGATTTCTCAAATAATTTTAATTGCTTGCTACTTTTTCTTTGTTCTTTGTCACTTAATTTCTTGTTTCTTCATAAATAGTCTGTTTCATGTTATGCTCTTCCACATTTCTGCAAAGTGCAAACACTTTTTTTTTTAAAGAACAGAGCAGGGATGGTGATATGGGAAACTAATTTCACGTAATTGGTTTATGGCATAAATCTGAGCTCTCGCTTCTTTTTTGGTCATGGCGCATGCAATGCCGCTCTTTTGCAGGGCGCTATTTTCCGAAACGACCCAAGCACATGCTTATAGTTGAAGCCAAGTTAGATGGCGAACAGTTGGCTACTGATCCCATTGAGCATACTGATCAGCCAGAATTTGCTACAGAATTGGCCTGGGAACTTGATAGGAAAGCGCTTCATCAGCACAGGTAATGTTAAAAAGTGAAGTCTAATTTGCAGATAAAATTTAATTTTCTTGTCTTTACAGTTAGTGAAATACAGTTTTTGTGTTATGGTCATCTGAATTGTTTTTTAAAAACTTTCTTTTACTTTTATCTACCATAATGTTGTGAAAAAATGTACTAATGTACAAAAAAAAAGGTAGTATGTGGCAAGATAAGTGATGTTTAAAAATTCTAAACGGTATGCTTTTACTCTACTAAAAAAACACCCTGCAGGTGCTTAGAGCAAATTAATAATGCTATAATTCAAGCATTGCAGTCAAGCTTCCTTATGTATATTGTGACCCAAAATTAACTTAACCTCAAATCTGAAAAGCCTCTGTAAATAATGAAAATGTGAAGGAGATAAGCTGAGAAATTGAATGTTTCCATAACTGTCCTTTGTTTTTACAAGTCTTACAACTTACAGGTTGTAATATTATGACCATATTATCAAAGAAGTTAAAAAAGCTGTGTGATCTTTGTTTGACAGAGAAAGGTGCCTGCATGTGCCATGTGCTAGACATCTTATCTGTGCCTCGAAATAGTCAGGTGCTTTACCCAAAAATCTTCTCCACAAGTCCTGTTTTAAAGATGCCCCACAAGTGAAATTCAAATTTTGTGTGAGGCGCTGTGCTTTATTTCTTTTACGTGGATGAGGTATTTCTTTGTTGCTGATGTCTTTTTAGTAGCGCTTGAGACTCTGAGGCTCCAAGGCACTCTTCTTAAAAAAAAAAAAACACTTGTTCATTCTGTCGCTTAATGATGACTTTTTATATGTTCAATATAAATTCAGTTTCTGACCTAATGAAACTAGTTATATAAAAAGTTTTGTATCATTGGCTTGCTGGAAACTTACAGGCTATCTTTGAGAATTAATTGCAGAGATACATTTTATATTTAATATTTCAACTGAGTTGCTTTTTCAGGCTGCAGCGTACACCTATCAAACTCCAGTGTTTTGCACTGGATCCTGTATCTTCAGCTAAAGAGAATATAGGCTATATTGTACTGGATTTAAGGGCTGCACAGGAAAAGAAACAGGTATGTTATGGGGTAGAAAGATTTAAAAACTTGTTTTGACAACAGTGCTGTTGCAGATAATATAATTTGAATGAAAGCATAGGCTAAACTTTTGAGTCTCATTTTGGAGTATGACTGATTTTGTATGGGGGATTTTGTTGCTTTTCATAAGAGGAGGAACATCTTGACTCTTGAGAACATGCGCAAATGAAAAACTGCTGTTGGTACTAATCTTGCTTACTTCTGAATTGGATAATTGGATCACTAGCAACCAATTAATCTACGCAATCTCATTATTTAATCAACTGGAAAAGTTAATCTAAGCAATAGATATGGAGCAATTGAATTGAATCTCCATCATCGATTCAAGTCTTAAGTTTTTTTCAGTGAGCGTCCATGGAAGATCTGTTAGGCAATCATTACTAGACCCTTAATACAGCACAGAGTAAGCACAATACAATTGTTTATATAAATTTAATTAGCCAACACCCTTGTATCAAGCTTGATCAAAACATAACTTTGATATGGGTCATGCGAGGAGCCTGGTGTCCTATTTTGACATCACTCTTCTGGAGAATTTTCAATGCATATGACTTACTGTGCAGTCAAGGACTCGAAGGTTTTCTAAATAAAGATTTATGGTATATTTTTCTATCTGACTTTTGCACTGTACAAGTCAGTAGGAAAAAAACAGTATGTTCAGCTAGTCATCCAGTAACCGTTCTATAGAATCTTTTAGTACATTAGTGTACTAAATGGAGCAAATTTTTAGAAGTAAAAACCAAAATGTATTTCTGTAGATGATGAAGTAGAAGTGCTAGATTAAGACTGAGTTTTCTGTAATAGTAGTATATTTTTTTCTGTGTTTTTTAAATGCTTTTGGGTCTTATTTTTGTTTTTTACTATGTAGGCACCTAAATGGTATCCTTTGCTTAGTAACAAGTACCCTAAGTTTAAACCTGAAATACAAATTGGTGTTGCACTGGAGACGGATTCAAAAGCACTGGTGGATGATTTTAAAGCAAAGGAGGCACCCCCTAGAGAAGGGAAGGGTAAGTAACATGATATCACTCACTTTGAATTAAAAATCTTCCTGTGCCAGATGGCATATCACTTGTTTCAAATGTATTGCTTCAAGTCTCAAGGGAGTTTTAATTTCACAGCAGTTCCAGTGCAAATCCTTTACAGCTGATTAAGGTACCTTGTGATAGTAAGTTTTTCAAGGATTCTTTACTGTGGTAATTCTGACTTTTACGGGGACAAGTAGCAAACCAATTGGTATTTAAAATGAGAATTGGGGGCTCATAGTTAACTCCTTTGGGTATTTAAATCATATTTATGGGTTTTGAAAAGTTATGAAAGAAAGGAAAGGAGCTTCCTTATAGAATGTAAAGTTTCATTAGTTTGGGCTTGAAACTGTAAAGTAGTAAAACATCTCATTTATTGGGTAGGCTTGCTTCTTTCTTGGTGCATTCTTCTAATCTTTAGGTACTTAAATTATGTACAATTGTTAAGGGTTTTTTGTAGTAACATCTGCTTACTGTTGGGACTCATTCCAATTCTGGATTCTCATGTTCATTTTTCTCAAAAGAAATCAGTGAAATGTGTCAAAAATCTATTGGAACTCAAATGTTAACACTACTAGGTGCCTTTATGTGCTGTGCCTTTAAGTCAGTTTTTCATCTGTGACTTTTTTTTTTAATGCAAGTTAGTAGTTGTTAAAAAAATGAAAACGAGGTCTTAGAAACTTGATTTAAAGAGCCCTAAAAAACCCCATATTTCCATCTTGCCCTGATTTCTCACCCAAATGCCTATCCACCTAACTTTTGAAAAATGAACCTTTTGGCACAACTAGTGAATTTTCTCCTGCATACTTTACAATACTTTGTGTTCTTGCCCTGAAAGTAACTGCTCCGTAATTCTAAATCCATCATCTATCTGCTTAAGATCTGTGGCTGTGATTTTGTAAAAACAGAGTGGTCAGTGGCAGTAAGTGTTTTACAAGCTTCTGGCCCAGAATTCACTGACTTGGCTGCATTTCAAGATTGGTTGCGATAGTGTTTAAGTTTCAGTGTAAGTGGATAGCTTACTCCATTCTTTCAGGTTTATAACAAAACACAAAAGGGAACTTTCCATATTGTAAAATCTGTGAAGGAGGCAAAGAACTACTGTAAATGATTCCTTAGTCAGCACTTCCCATGTGATCTTTGTGCCTGCAAGTTCTCCTATCCCTCACGACATTGGCAAAAAATGGAAGGAGATCTTTCTGCCTTCATTCAGCACTGTTTCCCATTTCATGTTTTCTGTGGAATAATTGCTACAGACAAGTTTGCCAGCTTTATCCTTCCTTTCATCATGTCAAAATTTGTCAATATCATATTTATGTAATGCGGAGAAACAAACTTTTGGGTTTTCGCAGTTGTAAAGTTAATGCTCCAGGCATTGGGTACAACAAAGCTGGATTAGCCAGTTCTAGTCTAGTCGGATACTATTCCGTTTAATATTTGAATACCTTCTTTTTCTTTACTGTTTTAAGTTGTCTAGAGCTTCCACTATTTGAAATGGAGCTTTTTTGTTCACAAAATGCTGTGTCATTATTTCTGTTTGGTGTAACCTGAGGGCTGAATGTGTTGAGTTACTGGCACTATAGAACAGAAACTAGCAAACCAGAATACAGTGTTTTATGCATTGAAGACTTCAGATGAAAAATCTTTAAATGAAACATTCTAAAGATCTGTGGAATGGCACACTGTACTTGTTCCAACAGGTTGCAATATGCAGTTACTGTCTTGCATTTCCTTTAATGAGTAAAGTAAAGAAACAGCATGGTATACTCTAGCCTAGTGAAATAAACTTCCAATCACTGTAATTCTCATTGTAGCACAAAATAAAAATAGGAACTAGAATTCTGTCTAGCATGGTGTTCAACATAATAGTTGTGAATAGAAGTTAATTTCAGAATTTTTTGTAGCTGTTCCAAAGTATACCTAGGGAATTCTTTGTGTTTTGCTATACTTTGGTACCAGGCACCAAGATCTTTAGTTATAGTTTTTCTTTCCACATGTAAATTCCATGTGTAATGCTTAAAAATCAAATTGCAAGTATATATCAGATTGCTGCAGCAATTATAAAGACTGCTAGTTACTTATGTTTATTTCTTCTCTCTTAGTACTCACCCTTTTTCCTGGACTAGACCCTAAAAGTATTGTGCCAGTCTTGAATGAAGAAGAGGGCTATCACCAGATTGGACCAGCAGAGTATTGCAGAGATCACTTTGTCTTGTCTGTAACCATTGCATTTGCCACACAGTTGGAACAGGTCTGTTTCCTTGCCATGTGTAGTTTTTAAGAAGTATTATCTCACATTAGTATTTTCACCCTCCCATTCCTCATTCCTAATTAGGGTTTTTAAAATTGTTTTCTAAGTTTATTTCAAGAAATAACCTTGTCCCATAGTGAATTTATATTCATTTTAAAACTTTATGAAGTCCTTAACATGTCAGACTACAGATGAAATATAATTCTTTTGAAGTGCTAAAGCCGTATTTACTTTGAATTGTGCATTCTTATGATATGCATACTTCTGTACTGCAATATAGTGTAAAAGGTTTGTGTATGGGTAATACCAGTCTTCAGTGTGATGCCCATGCACTGAAGTTCAAACAAGGTGAAATACTTTCCAAGTACATAAGACAGAGTTCATATATTGCCTGAGGGAAGGACTTATTAGCTTGGATGAAGTGCTGTGGTAATAGTTGTTTCAGCTTTAGACCTCAGCTGCTGTGTTTATGCTCTACCGACAGCATGGTTTTAATTGGTCTAGAACTCATGGTGTTTGGTAAACTCTCTTCAGTCTTGTCATCTTTCTTTTTTTCAGGGAAAATAATTTTCCATATCAGAATTACAAGACCTTGAGGAGTAAATTTATTGTGATCATTCTGGGGTGGCTTGTGCCTCTTTAGGCATTGAACTCGCAGCTGCCTACAGGATGAAGTAGCTGTTCATCTGTTTCAGTCTTTTATTCAATCACAAAAATTATATAACAGTATCTAATCTGCATTATTTATATTGGAGGTATTTTATGAAGGCACAGCTTATTTCTGAGTATTTGTGCAGTACTTGATGTTATTAAATACATGTCAGTTACAGCCCTTGGTGTTGACGAGACTTAAAGGTAATTCAGAATATTTTGCAAGTTGTTGTTATGCTTGTAAATTAAAGCTTGCTCTTTTTTACTTCAAAAAAGGTAAAATATTTTTAATTTGAATATTAATATAATAGGTTATTTGTGGAGTGCAAGCTGGGATTTGGGTCAGCTGGTCACTTTAAACTCTTGTTTCCAAAGTAGTGCTTCAGAATTACTGTAACTCTGCATCAAGGAAAGAGATACATTATTCTCTTCTGCCTCTCTTTCAGTTAGTTCCTAGTACTATGAAGCTCCCTGATCGACAGCCTGAGTTTTTTTTCTACTACTCATTACTGGGAAATGATGTCACAAATGAACCTTTCACTGATTTAATTAATCCAAACTTCGAGCCAGAAAGAGCCTCAGTTCGAATACGTAGTACGGTAGATGTTCTTCAAGTTTATCTTTGTGCACAGTCAAAATTGCAGGTAAGCTGTTTAATTTTAAATGTGAATGAAAATAAATAATGAAAATTAAGGACATAGAATATGTCTCAGGCTGTATTTGTGAAGCATTTCTGTTTCCAAAGCTAAGGTTGTATTGTAGTATTTTGGCTCAAATAGAAGTTGATTCTCTTGCTGATATGAGGGAAACCCTAGCAGCAAGTTTCCTAGCTCAGGTGGAGTGCTGTCTTTTTAATTAGTTGCTATTAGAGCAAGCTGGTTTACACATCATGATAAAAGGTGTTGCTGAAATATGATCTTCCCAAAGAGCTAATATGGCACTCTCAAGAGCTCTGAGCTTTGGGGCCTGCACTGCAATCTGCAACCCAGAGTCCTGCTTTGTGCTACCTGTGGTAATCCCATGCCAGCTGCTCAGGTCACTCTTGCCCAAGTTCTGAAATCACTCTCCTCAGCACCCTGTGAGTAATAAGGGAGGTCTGTCTTTTTTCCCCGCTCTGTAGCCACATGCTGTTTCTAAATACACTACAGACATATTTGTGCTGTTACAGGGTACTGCTTATCTTTAGCCTTGCCTTTAAATGGGGGACGTGGTTTAGTGGTTGGCAGTGTTGGGTTAACAGCTAGACTCAGCAATCTTAAGGGTCTTCTCCAACCTAAATGAATCTATGATTCTAATTATCAGGTAGTACTTATAGTGTTTATGGCAATCTGTGCATGGTTCTAACTAATTACAGAACAAGAGTCTGCTTCGTTAAGTGAGGGTGGTGTAGGGTTTCTGATAATGTAACTGGTAAATAAGACAGTGTTAGTTATACAAAGTAAGTTGTGGATATGGACCGTTTTAAAGTTATTTTTCTTTAAGTTTATACAGACCATTCTAGAGTTTTTATGCAGGGTGGTTTAAGAACGTTTTTGTTTAAATCTTGTATTGTTTCAGATATTTTTTTTTGCCTCAACTTTAAATATTTTTGGAGCAACATTTTGGAGCAACACTGGTGTGTTTGGAGTTTAATCTTACTCTACAGTGTTAAAGCAAAGTATTTAATATAGCATATACGATACATAGGTACATATATGGGGAATTATGCATGTTTGCATCATGTGTAAAGGACAACTTTTTGAACAAAAGTTCTTTTGCAGTCAGAGCCACATTTTGACTTACAGTTTTCTTTCTTTGACTTCTCACTCAGCTTCTTAAAATTTAGGATGTAGGATCAGAGCTCTGTGTTCTGATTCTTAATTTTAATGTATTTTTCCAAAAATGAAGGCTTTGGTTGCAATAGGTGCTAGCTGCCAGACTAGTGTGTATACATGTATTGTATGACTGTATTTGTATGTATGTGTATGTATGTATATACACGTAGCTATGTATACTGGCAGCTTACATCTTTTAGCATGACAGTTTTCCTTAAGTGCAATAAATATTAGGAATGGGAATACAGTGTTGTGATCTGCTAAATCAAAACTGAAGTGATTCTTATTTGGGAAAAAGCAAATAAGTATGTAAATTTCGGAGAGTATCTTTGAAAGAAATAGATTACCTTAGTATGTGTTGGTTTTTTTAAGGTCCGTCTTTCACTTGTGTGTATAAATATTAAGCTGTGTAAGGAGTAAACAGCTGAGTCAAGTTTTCAAATGATGTTTACCAAGAATTAAAACCACAGTTACTTAATTCCAAAAATCCTTGCTACTTAAGTGGTGTCTAAATATATGCACAAAGCCTTCAAGTAACCTTTTTCGTTACTTTGCAGTCATGCATTTTATATGCCTATGCATTAAGGGCAAGAATCTGTCCTGTGTTTAGAAGCCAGAGAGTACTGAATTTATCCTACGGAAGGAATGATATGACAGGTTCCCAGAAGGGCACTGCAGTGATTTGGTGCTGTCCTGTCAGTGAGCAAATCCCACCTGCTCAGAACTGACATTTCACAGCTGTTCTTATTCTCAGCATGCAGGGACTAGGTTAGGGATGATAACTTGTTGTATTCATGCTACCTTTAGTGGAGGGTGCACAGATGGCTCAAGTGCAAATCACACGTACCAGTTACTTTCTAGCACCTCTGTGTGTGTGCAGGTCCATCTTTGCTGTGGGGACCACTCTCTTGGAAGCACTGAAGTTCCCCTGTCTGGACTACTGAAGAAAGGAAATGTGGAGATTGACCAACACCCTGTGGCAATAGAAGGACCATTTGTCCTGGTTCCTCCAAATAGAGCTAAACAGAAACTGTCACAACTGCCTTTGGATCTTGCTCCTACTGTTGGCGTGTCTGTAATTCTTCAAAGGGAGAGCTTGACTACCCAGGTGTGTCTTACCCATTCCTTTTAGACACTGTTTACAATTTCACATTAAAAAATTATTGGTGTTTCTAAATCATATTTGAGTGTTTCTTATGTTAAAAAAACCCTGAAAGAATTAATTGCTTTATATGACTAATCCTTTCATTGACATTTTTCTATGTCTGAAAAATAATCTCATGCTATGAAATGTCATACAGAATTTTTCAATGCAAGCCATGATCAATAAGAAAACTATCATTTCATTCAGCCTTTGATTCCTTTAAATGCTGCAACTGAACCCAAACAGCCACAGGAGAAAGTTCTTTCACCTGTTGGTGGAAAAACAGAGAGCCAGCAGCAGAAATCCCAAAATGTCCCATCTCAAGCTGACCAGTGTTCTTCAAAAGAAGATGTGGCAACAGAAAGTGAAGTGGAAAGTCTAAAGTTTGAAAAAGGCACAAAACCAAGGAAAAGGGGTATGTGGTATATAATTTTTTACCTTGGATCATGTACTACTCCTTTCTAGTATATTCATGCGGTAGTACTCATTTCTGGTGATAAATTTCAGGCAAGTCAGAATTATTTGCACGAAACAAATAACAAAAGGGCGATAAATGTTGTGATTTGAACATGGTGGTTGTTAAGTACCCTTGCAAGAGCCAGATTAGGGATTTGAGTGTGTGTAGATTAGAAGTGGATGGTCATCAGCTTGAAAAATCATCAAACAAAAGTTTTTGGAATTTCCTGAAGTAGTGAATGAGAGGGTTTAGTGCAATGCCCATGAAGAAGCTGACTTGCTCAATGCGATGAAATGGTCTAATGTTAATTTATTAAATAAAAGAGTGGGGGTAATGTGGGATTTTTAAGTTTTCTAAGGAATTTACTACGTGGATAATGATTTGTGAAGACAAATGTTCATATAGTACAGATTCCTGGACAACACCAAGCAATTGGGTTGTTTTGTTTGTTTTTACATAACATTTTGTTTGGACTTAGTAGCCCAAGCCCTTGGAAGACTTGTTTCTGATTTGAGAACTGGGTTGTGGAAAAGTGGAAGAGGAACAGAGATAAGAAATACTCTAATAATAGAATAAATCTTAAAAAATGTTGTTTTGCTAAACATTACTGAACATGAATCTTCCTTTGACATGGTTTATGAATAAAGCAGAATTATTTTTTTTCTAATGGTATTTGTGTTGCTGGTCTCTTGAGATTTGTCCTAAAGACACCCAGTTCTGTAGAGGAAATTCTGTGTCCTAGAATGGGCTCTCGGGATTTGTCTGCTAATTCAGCCAAATTTTCTTTTAATCCTAACTGATCTTATCTAAGCAAGGATTAAGTCCTTTATATGGAATGTAAAAAGAAAGTATAGTGAACCCAGCAGCTGGTTGGAATCTCTGGTTAGGAAATCCAGGATTGTGCTTTTTTTTTATTAATAGTAATAGTAATTTTATAATTCTGTTTTGCTAAAATGTAAAACACATCATTTCGTATTTGTCTTTCAGGGCTGGTGGCTGGCTGCCCTCAAGAGGTTAACAAACAGTGTTTTGAAGAGCTTCCAGCTTTGAAATCACAGAGCAGAGCGAAGTCACCTCTGTCAGATCTGCAAAATCCCAGTAAGGCAAAATTTATCAAATTTAGTACATTAAATGAAATTTGACTATAGTACAAACTTAAATTGATTTTAACAGTAAGCTGTTAAACTTTTTGTTTTGTGATGACCTTAAAATTCCACTCAGCCACTTCTTTGCACCAAGCAATCTACTGACATTTTACCTGAATCACTTAAAATTGTTTCATTCCTGTGTTGTGTTAACTAGCTGATGTTGAAGTATTACGGCATTTTTCTTTTTTGTAATGTTAATATTAATGCAAACAAAACACTTAGAAAAAGGAGGAAAGAATGAAGTCACTGCTAGTAATGATGTATTTCTTTAAAAATTGCAGAAGTGGAAACTTTTAAATAATTATGAAGGAAGTATCAGAACAAGTAGCACTTAGAAAAGGCAGCTGAGTTCTTATCTGACACTTTCATTCTCCTTTTTTGTAGGGGCTTGGTAGCCCAAATAGCCCTTAAAGACTTAAACAAAATGTCTTGAACATTTTTCGAAAACACCTTTTGGACACCTGTCTGTGGGACTTGTAGTTTGATGTTTTACTCTTTAGTGAAGAGTAGGCAGTATTGGGTCTCATTGTAAGGATGTGAGAAGCCTGGATGCAACTGGACAGGCACTCAAAGTTGCTTCTGCTTCCTAAATTACCTACCCACCAGTAGGTGGGTTCTGTGACAGACGCAGATGTGCTTTGCACATTAGTTTGCTTCAGTAACTAAACCTCAGCTTGGGGCCAATAGTTGATGCTGCCTTACATGAGCACTGTAATTGACCTGTTAATCTGTCTTTGTAATTCCCCTAAAGAAGTTAGTTAATTAAAAAAAACACCCTGAATTGCTGGTAACATTTTTTTTCTTATGCATGCCCTCAAGTTGGCTCTGAACAATTAGTATAAACTGAAGTCTTACAGCATCTTTCTGAAGAATTTAATATATTGTATCTTAGTCTAAACTTTTGTCAGTGAATTGAACCTACATAGCTTCAAAGATTAATACAGAAAGGAAAAGTATTACAATCCTTTAAGAAGATTTTAAATATATTGGGGTTTTGGTGTTTTTTCTTTGGAGGCAGTAACTTACAGAAGGAGTGGTTATTTTTCACAGTATTCATTTATTTTACACGGAATTGAAATCTCCTAGGGAAGCAACTTATCTACTTGCATTAAAAATGTGACACTTGTCTTTGATATATTTTGGTTTTGGGCAGAACAAGTTATAAAAAATGGACATGAATTCTCTTTTGTGTTTTCAGCTGATAGTGGTCCAGTAGCAGTATCTCAGCCCAACCCTGTGGGTGTGTCCAGTTCTTCTGAGCCTGTGTCAGCACAGAAAGTTGTCATTCCAGCAGCCTCTCACCATTTTTGCTTTTCAATAGACTTAAGAAGTATACGTGGTCTGGAAGTTGGTTTTCCAATAAATTGCATTTTAAGGTACAATTTATTTTTGTTATTCTTGGTAAATACAAAGCCTTCATAATTGAAATGATTGCTGGCAGTATGCTTCTGTGCTTCTTCATGTCTTTTATGTAGCTGATTTTCAGTAGCAAAATACTTTAGAACATTCATCTGGCTCATCAGTAAACTGAGCATTAAAGATGGTGTGTGAAACTTTACCTTTTACTGTGATTTGTATTAAATCTCATTTGAATGTCTGAGCTCAGACAACGAGGAACATCAGTCTTTAAAGGAAGAGGAGAATTACTTTTCATGTTGCTTTCTGGCTACGATTCCAGATGATCANTTTTTTTTTTTTGGTAGTTTTTTGGATTTTTTTGCAGTTGGTTTTTTTTTTGTAGTTTTCCATGTTACACCAAGAACTCTTTGTAGTGTTTTGGTAAGAGACAGATTGATGGTTTGTGTGTGAATCCAAAGGAAGCACAAAACTTCTAGTTTTAATGAAGAATCAGTGTAGTTAAATGCATTTCTAGAGACTTGTAGATACAGGGATGATTTTGATGGTTTAAAAAAAGAAATTCTACTTATGTTATATTAATTATTGATGGTGTATTTGAATTCAGTGATTAATAATAGTTTTTACAATTTGTCTTCTCATTTCCATTAGAGCACTTTTGGTGGTTGTGATGAAATACATCTTTAAATGGTGATGCAGTTTGAAAGCATTGAGTATTTCTGCCTGGGGAGGTGCCTCTGCATTTGCTCTGCCTCTTTTCTGTCAGATTTTGATTCATACAGTTTTAACTGGTCACCAGGAAGTCTAGTTGTGGTGGTGATTCTTGGGGTTAGATTTTGTCTGAACTAGGTTGAAAAGGTGTGGATGGGATGTAGGCGTGGAATATTTTAAAATACAGCTAATACAGAGTGCATCATTAATGTCTTTCCGTATAGGCTACGTTGCTAAATAGTATGTGGAAAGCAGCATGCAATGGATGGAATTTTGTCACATAAAATCTTTAATGTAACATTTCAATAATTAATTTGTTTCAGAACAGTAACAACATATAGGTTTTGTTGTTTCATGTACTTGAATTTTTATAGTCAGTGATGAACATGGCAGGTAACTGAAGAGGAGAAACATCCAGATAAATAAATGTTAAAAAAAGTTGCAGGGTAAAATGTTGTGTATTCACTGTAGTTTGGAAGCATGATTTTATTCCAATCTAAACAGGCTTTTTCAACAGCTCTCCACAAAAAAATGAAGTATGAAATTTTTATATATAGAGGCATCATTTGATGCAGCTTTTATTTTATTAGGAGCTTAGCTGACAGCTGGCATCCTCAGTTTGAACAAAATGAAGTGTAAGAGGTTTGTAGCCTCCCCTTTGTAACAGTTTATCGTACACTGAAATGTGCCAGTCGAGTAGCTTTAGGCCACATTGTAAGTCACATTGGTAAAAGGATTTGGCTTGCCTTTGACTTGCAAATTTTCGAATGGTTCTGACATTGTGTATATGTATACTTGGCTAACATGCAATAACTGATAACTTAGTCTTAACTGTAAGTATAGTTACAGATGTTCTCAAGTAAGAATCTACATGTAAATATAAATTTTTCTTCTATTTGTCTGCTCAGTTTATATAATAATTGCAGAGTTTTAGTAAATTATGAATTCATCTGGGTGTGAACATTACAGGTTATTGAAGCTTTATTTGTCAAAACAACAGCCGATATAAAGAAGCTGGATCATTCCTGAAGTAAATGAAAACATGAATACTTGGGAACTAAATTCTACTGTAGTATGTACTAGTATAAATTTCTCGAACTTTGATACAAGTCATGCTTTAGTAAATTATGTCTAAACTGGTTTTCCTGTTGCAGAAGATATAAGAAAAGATATCTATTTATGGAATTGTTTTTGTTACTGTTTTTGTTAGGTACTCGTATCCATTTTTTGGCAGTGCAGCGCCTATTATGACGAGTCCACCTGTAGAAGTCAGAAAGAACATGGAGGTCTTTCTTCCAAAGTCATATTGTGCATTTGACTTTGCAACTATACCTCATCAGCTTCAAGATACGTTCTTCAGGTAGTAACTTGCAATTTTTTATCTTAATTACACTTTTCTAGATTTTGTTGTAAATGCAGTCTCGTTAAGATTACCAGTTCAAGAATTTAGTAAATAATTCAAGTGCTAATGCCAATAAATACTTAATAGCCTACACTTCCAGTTTCTCTATTAATTACATTTAAAGTCAGGAATTCTACAGTTCTTGATTTTATCTCTTGTGTACTTAGGTATTGTTGCTTACAGAAACAAGGGCAGTTGCTGTAAATTTTAAAAGTAAAGCTTGATAGCATAGTTTTTGACAAAGTACTACTTGAAATATGCAACTTTTTTCTTTTTAATATGCAATGACTATATGACATCTTTGAAAATACAGCAGGTACCTGGAAAGCAGCTCACAGTGTTGAGAGCTGTGGAGCAGTTCTCCGAGTAGTTCTACCAGTTTTTGATAAGTGATTAAGATGTAACAAAAGAATCATCAAAATAGTGGTATTTTGAAAGCAGCAGTGGAGGTGGATGTATTTTGAGTGACAATGGCTAAAATTAATTTGTAAGTATTTATAAATGAAGATTATCAAGTTGTGTTAGCATTATTTTGTCAGTCACTTTCACTGTAACATTGTTAGTGCCTAATAATTGAAGAAAGGAATGATAATCTGACTGAACCAAATGATAGAGAAGATACGAAAGTCAGTCGGTCTCATTCCTCTGAGTGAAAGGCAGTAAAACCGTCTCATTGTTTGACATTTGTAACCATCACTGATTTAGGAAGTTACTTTTAGAACACGAGGTTTATTTCTGAATAAGAATGCTTCCTCTTTCATTTTGATGCCTGACACTAAGATCACTACTTTGTTTCAGATTGCCTCTGCTGGTTGAATTGTGGCACAAGGATAAAACAGCCAAAGACTTACTTCTAGGGGTGGCGAGGCTTCAGCTTTCAAATGTTTTGGCTTCAGAAAAAACCCGCTTCTTGGGTGGGAATGGTGAACAATGCTGGCGTCAGACTTGTAGTGAAACAGTCGGTTTCACAGCAGCACAAGGGTAAAACTATTTAAAAAATACCCAACTCTGTAGCAAGTTTTGTAGAGTTGTTTGTTTAGTATTTCTCTGAAAAACAGCGAGCTCTTCCTGCTTAGCTTTTTGAATAGGTAAATGGGCTGCAGAGTACTGCAATATGCAGAGGGGGAAATAAAAATCTAAGAGATGAAAAGCTAAATTGCCACAATTCATATTGGGCAATGTCCACACTACTACCAAAGTCATTGTAATAAACCTTTATATAATCATGATCCTGGGTAAATTAAACTTCACAGACAGATTGAGAAATAAGTAATTGGAAAAAATGTTACTGAGGCACTTCCTTGAGTAAGTTACTCAATTACAGAAAGTGCTGATATTCCAGAAAATAGTTAACATTGTTTGTCCATAGTATGCTTTCAGAGACAACTGACTTCAGTGAAAATTAGCAGGACAGATAGATCCAGAGAATGGAGACGTCTCCTGTTTCAGGATAGCAGCAGGGGTTTCAGCTTGTGTACATCAGAAGGAGCAGTATTAGCTCACCTTCTGGCTGAAGACAAATGTTCATTTACTTAGAGCAGTGATGGGGTTCTATATATATATATGTGTGTGTATATATATATATATTTTTAATTTGTAGTTATTTCTGTCCTGTGTCTTTGTTGAAGATGATTAGTGTTCACAATCAGTGTCTAGACTCTCATCTTTTCTGTGTGATGATGGAACTTGATTATGCCCTTAAAAATGAATGTAATTGCTATTAAGACTGAGGTCAGTTTTAAACCTCTAACGCAACAGATTTTTAAAAAAGCATGCTATATTTAACTCACAGGAACTTTCTTGGTAGTGGCTGGTATCCCCCCTCCACCCAGCTGAATAAAAAATTTACCTCTGGCTTTGTTTAAACTTCTGTGTGAAAGCCAGCATGGCCTGATTTTGTGAGGAGTTATTTTAAGGTCTCACTATACGTTAAGGCTCATACTTACACTGTTTGTTAAATGAAACCTGGTTTTGCACAAAACATTACCACTAGATGGCATTCTCCAAATGTGATCAAGTCTGTGTTTTGCTGTGCTGACCCCTTCTTATCCCTGCTCTTACTGGTGTAACCTTCTTTATATACTGGTATGTTCAACAGACTTAATTACTCAGATTTCTGAGGTCCACTAATATGAATCCTGTTTTCTTTTTAAGTCAGTGGCTGATGGAAAGTTACAAAAAATTAATGCAGCACTTTATTTTAACTTAAGTGAAGTACAAGCGTTTATTGGGTTTTTTCCCTTGCAAATAACTGTAGAAAGCTGCACCCTTGTAAAAGCATTTTAGTGTTGTCTGTCTATATTTGCTGAAAGTGAATTTCTGTGAAAACTACAGCCATGATTAATTCATCCAGCATCTTGTTGCTTGATACATTCTGCAGCTTCCAGGTGACAAGTAATTGTGTAATTGCCTTTGCCTTACTAAGTGGTTATCACTGAAATGAGAGGTTTGTTTTGACCTACCCTGCAGTGTGCTTTCATGTGAGACTTTTGATATTTCCAGTTACATGACTTCTGTGTGCTCCTTCTCTTAAGATCTTTCTCTGCTGAAGACTGGCTTTGCTACATTTTGACTGTGATTAGAGACAAGGCAGTTGGAGACAAGCTGTTCTTCTTAAGCAGAAACCACAACTACTTTCAAATTAATTTATTAAAGTATCCATTATCTAGGCACTGTTTCACTGTACAAGGGCAGGTAGACATTTTAACATCTAAGTGGATTCAAAGTTGCCAGTTCTCTGTGCTGAAGCTTCCAGAAATGTGTTTTTTAGTAATCGAAGGATGGTTTACCACAAATGATATGCTAATTTACTTATATTGTGGGTAACGAGAGGGTTACTGTTAAAGTCTAAACAAGGAAAACTAAGGAAATTTAATGAGTATCTTAAGTTGAATTCAGCAGCAATACCTGTATGAACAGTTGTATCATTAGAAAGATTTAAGACTGTAGATACAATTTTGGATAATTCCCTTGTTGCAGGGATGCGTTGATTATAGTAATCTGTTAGTAAATTAGGTTCCCAATGACAAGTTATCTGTTTAATTCAGAAAGCTTACCGTAGATTCATAAACTAGGCTTTAACTTAACAATATACACAGGAGAGTGTGTTTGAGCTCTCACATAGGCAACTGTTTAGAGATTCTGAGCTTGCACAGAATGACTTCAGCTTTGCTGTTTTGTGTGTTGTCTTAAAATTCTCTTTCTGTATCTTTAGACAGTTTTCATTAAAATAACATTCTAATACTATTTATAGGCCAGGCAGCAGAATAGCAGAGCTTTCGTATGCCATCACCTTGGAAGACTACGGGCTTGTGAAAGTGCAAGAAGTTATCGTGTCAGATTCTTCTCAAGTAAATTTTATATAAATCATTTCTTTTTCCATTGAACATTTGAAAAGTTGAGGTGCCAATGAAAAATCCGCTCTTCTTATATCAGAATGTAGGTGCTGGTCAACAACGGCATGTCCCTCACACTCAGCCTCGCTGTGCCCCAGAAGACCATCCAGAACCTCGAGAAACTATGGAATACAAAGCAGCATTGGAGTTAGAAATGTGGAAGGAAATGCAAGAGGACATTTTCGAAAATCAGGTTTTTACTCTTTCTTTTTATTACCTAAATTACGTGATCACCAGAGAAGATTTAGCAGAATTGGTATAGAAAATAACATTAATTGTATTTTATTTTACAATTTCAAGTAAGAACTAATTTTACTCATGCAGAATATTAAAACTTCAGATGTAAACTACTCTATCCACAAATTTTGTGCTCTTAAGGTAGAAGGTTGATTCTTAAGTGCGTGAAGAAGGTGCTAGGTTTGAGCTGCAGAATACCATCTTCACGATTTCTCATTACTCTTTATAAAGTACAACAGGTTCAAGATTCATACTATTGATGTTAAATATTAATTCTGTGTTCTGTTAGTTGCATCTTATTGCTGTCTACTTTTGAAGGCATTCTAGGTGTTTTTAGTCACATGGTTCTTTTTAAACAGTAGTGAAAATCTAATACCTATTTATTTGGATATTTTTCTCAAACATGCATGTACATCACATTTTGTACTTCAGTATAAGAAATCTTTCACTACCAGAATCCTATCTTGAGTTACGCGAGTAAGCATACAAAACTGTTTTGCTTCAAGACTTTGGTCTGCTAGTACTCTAAAGGTGCACTCCCAACAATTTTGATTTGGTTTTCTGGTTTGGGGGTTTTGTTTCTTTTTTTTTTTTTCCCTTCTAAAAGCTTAAAAAGAAGGAAATGGTCCATATGCAAGCGCTTGCAGAAGAATGGAAGAAAAGAGATAGAGAAAGAGAGGCATTAGTGAAGAAAAAGGTAAGGAAATACCTCCTTATACTGGCAGAAAGTCTTACTCTAAATCGTTATAAATTTGACAAGGTATTTGGTGACATGTAACAAAGGGTCTCTGATTAGCTTTGCACAGACTGATATGCATGTATCTAATCTACAACAGTGCAAAAAAATTAAAAGTAGCCCGTACTCATAGAATATCTGTTAGGAATTTCGTTAGGTTAGCTTGCTGTATATTGAAGCTTTTTAACTTTAATTGCGTTTTACTTGCCCAGTTGAAAAGCACTTCAATGGCCTGGCTGTGCTTGACAACTCATTAGCCTATACTGAGTTAGAAGGATTCTCTGTTGCAAGTTTTTAATTAAGAACTGGGCATTTTTTTTGTATGGAAGTTTCTAAATAAAAACTATGAATATTTTAGACTTTTTTTTTCTTCTTTTTTAGGTAGCAGAATATAATGTTTTGGAAGAACAACTTCAGAAAACCCTGAGAGATCTGGATAAGCGAGAGCGACAGCTTTTTAGTGCTGATTCGGAGGTAAAAACTGTTCATATTAAACAAAGCAATTGCATCAGCTACATCTATAAGGTTTGGGTTCTCACAATGACAATTGTGCTCTGTGTATGAGATATTAAATAGCTACATTCGTAGTGATAAATAGAGGATCACTAGTAATTAAGCCAAGTTTTGTTACAACTACATTTTTTTACTGAAATACAAATTCAGTGAACTTTTGAAAGGGTTGCTAGAATTACAGAACTGTAAACCTTCTATTCTTCACAGAATTAGTGTCAGTGGAGATGTTTATGTGACATCTGAATTTTAAGTTTAGTTCCTGTCAGGTGAGTATTGTACACATACACAAGACTGCCTCACTTCAGAAAGTAATTGCTAGATTAACTGTTGAAATAAGAGAAGGTGACAAGGAGATCTGGGAGAAATTCCCAATTGTCCAGGTTTTGTTATCCAACATTTTCAGAGTTCCTACTTCTATTTATTATTATTTTTTCTTAATAGTGACAGGATCAAATACGATGCAGGAGAAACCAGTAACTACCACTGTACTGAACACCCCTAATCTGAGGGAGTGGGGTGTAACTTCAGGGGTGCTGGTCATATGGAAAGAGAAAATAAACTGCCTATTCTTATACTTAAGAACAAACTCAAAATAATACATGTAAAATACTGAGGTGTTTTAGCAGTCCAACAAACTTGCTGTTTCCTCCTTGTAACTCAGATTGATTTTTCTAGCATACTAATCTATTCTGTGCTTGTAACAAAACTGAGAACTCCCAACACAGAGACTGGCTGGCTGGGCCTGGGTCCTGTTCAATACCCAGGCTATCTGTGTCTCAAGATGCAGTTTGTGCTGTAAATAATGTTTTGACTTTAGCATCTGTGCAAAAAAATCAGGTGCTCAGGTTTGGCCAAGTGCATTTCAGTCTGAGTAGAGGTAGTTATTTTGAATCTCATGTATGTTGCTCTAAAAACTTTCTCAAAGTTTAGTGAGATTCTGACCTGAGAGTTAGAGATTATAAAAGTCAGTGGATTCCAAAAAAATCTGGTCAAAATGATGTAGTGTTCAGTTAGCAATTACACGGTTGGAGAAATCATATATTGGAGAAGTTTCTGTTCAGCTAGCAATTATCCAGGACAGTAGCATCTTTCTAGAAAGTTCAAACATGTCGAGGATTGTTCTTCTGTTTATCTCAATATGCTCAGTTTGAACAGGGCAGTCTTACTGACCTAAAGACATCTTAGCTGTAGCTGTGGCTTTCACAGTCTCTGCAGTGAAATGGTGTATTTATCTTTTCACTTTGTAGTAGGAGGGTGGGTGTGAAACTTGCCTTGAGCAATCCTGTAGAAGCATGTAGAATGAACAGAAGAGCTCCAGAGTGCTCTGTTTTTACAATAGTCAAGCAAGGGTATATTTGTAGCCCAAATATAATAATTGGCAGATTGTTAGTTAAACTGAAATTCAATAACATATATAGTGAACATTTGGACAACCGGGTTTTTATTGTTTAATTTCTGAAATTAATAACAATTTTTCTGTCATGAATAGCAGTAACAGTTGTAAGAGACTTTTAAAGTAAAGCTCTTACTCCTATGGATTAATATAAATATGTCTCTCTTTTTAAGCTTCAAAGAGTAAAGAAGGAATTGCAAGCAGAGCATGAACGAAATCTGCAGGTGCTTCAGGATTCTGTGCGTCGAGCCAGGGAGGAATGTGCACACCAGCTTGAGCTAGAAAGGTCAAAAATCAAGCAACTGGAAGAAGACAAGCTTCGCTTACATCAGCAGGTAAGTACACTTATGTTTTCTAGTAAAAGTGAGCATTTTTCTAAGCATACTAAGTTAAGCAGTGGTTTGGAGTCAAGTGTATTCTGGAAACTTTGTAACAAACATTTTATTTAAATTGTTTGGTGACCTCTGTGCTGAGGGCAAGTTTGCAGTGCAGTGTTTGTAATTATTTTTTCAACACTGAAGATCAAGTTTCATTTAAAAGCATACATTACATGAAGAACCTGAACAGCAGTGTAACTTAAATGTTCGATAACTTAAAAAGTTGTTAGCAATTAACATCTAAGTTGTTTGACTGTGCAGTTAGTTTTATTCTTCTGTGGCAAAAGAGTATTTCTATTATCCTTATTGCGGCAGAGGGGGAAACTCTTGTTATTGCAGTCTTCTATTCGGAGAGTAGTACTTTCTAAACAGAAAATTTAGACCACATTCTGTTGTCCTGTAAGCTGACTTTGGCACTAACAGCGAGGATAGTCTAGATATTTTTCCTGACTATTAAAGTAAACTGTAAAAGTTAGTACTTCTTTTTTTTAGCTGCTACAGCATTAGACACTTAATTTGTTATTAAGTAGATTAAATCTTACTAATGCCTAAGTGTTCTGAAAAGTACTTAGCTTATGTAGATTAATTACTTGCTTTGGTGTTTTTCATGTCTGATATGTGATAATGATAATCCCATATTAGCTTTCACTGTTTGAAGAACTGTGTCAGCCAAAGTCATGTTTTTGTACTTAGGAAGAGTTGTACTAGATTTTTGTGAGTTTTTTAGTTCTGTATTAAACACTGATATTAATGTACTTCTTTTCTTGTTAGCGTATGTTAACCACAGTACAGTGAACTTTTTAAGAATGTAGCTAATAAAAAAATGCTGCTAACCTCAAAGATACTAATTTTTGACTACTCTACTTGAGCAGTCACTGAATTGAGATGAGTAGTTTCAAACTGCAGAATGCAATCCTGTTCAAAGTGATGAGTGGATCACTTTTTGCATTTTATGTGTTGTTGGCAGCTACCAGTCCAGATGAGACAGCCAGTAGTTCTTCATGCTCACATGGCTGAATGCCACCAGCTAGTGTTCTTCTTTCATATTCATTCTTTCGGCTCCCACTGACCATTTTTAGTTTCAACAGATCTTTTCTAAATAAAACATTGCAATCACTCTATTTTTCCTATACAGAACGGACATACAGTTGTCAGACCAAAGATCATTTAGCTCAGCATTATGTTGCAGCAGTGGCTAGATTTAGAGCATAAGAAAATAAGAAGTGGGACTATGAAAAAATGCAATTTTGGTATATCCAGCAATACCATCAAGGGTTATATGTACTCTTCGCCAAAGTCAGTTTCATATTTAGTAGCTGTCAATGCAAGTTTTCTTCATGAACTCATATGGTTCCTTTTAAAAAGTATTTACTATTGCAACATCCTATGGCAGTGAGTTCTAAAATTTAATTATGTCTTATATATTTAGAAATTTCTTTTTGCTCATTTAAGCACATTACTTAATAATTATGAAGAATCCCTTAGTGCCTGTGCACCATACCGTTCCTGATTGCGTAGGTCACTGTCATATTGTCTCTTTTCCAAACACAAGCCCCACTATGTTTTGTCTTGTTTTGCATGAAGGCCATTCTTTCCAGAGGATCCTGGCTGTCTTCCTCTGTGCTGTTCCTGCTATGCTTCAATATGTCGTGGTTGTTGCCACATATTCTGCATGAGACAGGCTTTTTTCTTTTGCTTTGTTAGGAGTGGGGTTTTGTTTGCTTACTTTGGAGTTCCACTCTAGGACCCTGCTCTTTGTAACGTGCGCAAGCAGAAAGTTTCTCTTGCTACCAGATGGGTCTCTTTTTTTAAGACCTTTTTGGTTGTGGAGTCTTTTTGTTTGTGTGGTGGTTTTTGTGTTGTTGGTTTAGGTTTTTTAACATGGAATGTTCTGGAGTAAGTGATCTTATTCCATACCTTTTAGAGGGATTTGTCAATACACAATTTCCACATTTTCAGACATTTAGAGAACTCTAGAATTCAACTTGTTTGGAGGTAGGCCCCCACTATGTACACGAGATGATCCTTAAAGCATCCACCTTGAAGAACATCACCCTTACTTTCTGAATAAGGAAGTTGTGCTTTATTTGTGGGACTTTTATAGTTTCCTCCTGTCCGCAGTTCTGAGATCTCATGAGAAATTCAATTTTTGAAAGTGTTTCCAGAACCAAACAAGAAATTAAACATTGTTATAGAAGTTCTAGGAGAGATGGTATTTCTAATAGCAAAAGAAATTAGTTATTGTCTTTGGCATCGTGTCTGTATGTCTGCTTTCAAAATAAATAGGTAAAAATGAAAGGTTATAAGCAGCAGTATCTTCTGTTCTAGTTCAATAGGTTATTGTAGTTCTGTGTGAAAAACAATGGCAGTGAGCTATGTTTTTTTATGGCTCCCTAGGAAACATCTTCACTTTCTTACATCCATTTTGTAACAGTTACAAATGCAAAAAGCAGAATTTTGGGAGAAAAACAGAGGTGACCCACTTAGAAGATCCAAAGAATTAAAATATTGATGTACTAGTAGAAGTTGTTGGCTTAGAAATAGAAATGAGTTCTCTAAAGCATTTTCACCCTGTATTCTAAACTGTTGGATACAAATCATGGAAATACTTGCATTATCCAGTTGGACGTAAATATAAGGTCAGCATGTGGGATCATGTTCTGGTATGAAGTGCATCGGTTCTGTCAGGTGTATTAAGGTATTTATAGTTGAATAATATTTAACAGAAGAAGAAAACATTACAAGAAGTTCTTAGTATTTTTAATATATTATAAAAAATGCTGTTAAACATTTGACTTCCTTACTTTCTCTGTAACAAGTAATTGTGTATTTGCATCATTTTTCAAATTACCCATTGTGTACAAAAAGCAGAGCACTCTCTTTATAAAAATCTTCTTGAAGCTGTGGAAGTACACTGTGAGGGCAGAGGTACACAGCATTAAGTCATTAGTCACTGAAGCCTTTCTGCTTCAGCCTTTCCTCTAAATCATTTGGTTGTACAAAGTATTAGTCGTTTCCTTTTGCAGACATTCCTAAAACAGTTATGCTGTGAAATTGAGTAAGTAATAAAACTTCATATAGTAGATAACATTGGCTTTCTTTAAAAGATGTGTAAATCTTAGTAGTTATGCTTTCTGTATTTCTTCTGCTAGTTGTTTTAGAAATGTGAACAAAAATGCGCATAAATCTTGATGTTATGTATATGAGGACAGACTTGTTCTTTTCTTTCCAGTACTGAGCAACGATCCTCTTTAAAACTCTTCGTATTAAAACATTGCTGTGTCATCATCAAGAAATCATTAATTATGAATGCGTAACTTTCAATGTCTGTTTTAGATCAGATAATTGACAGTAAGATGTTTGCTCCAGGGACTAAGAATTAACTTAAATTCTGTAATCTAATTATTTTTCTATGAATCGGGTTTTCTGCTAACTTACATCTTGGTTTCTTTAATGTAGCTTTATGAAGCAGAAAATAAGCATAAGACTTTGGAGAAGGAGTTCCAGCAATACAAAGAACACCAAAGTAGCAAACCAGAAATCCAGCTACAATCAGAAATAAATCTTCTCACTTTAGAAAAGGTATATTGGATTTTTCCAGTACTTAAAAATAGTCACAATGGTCCATTCATTGGTTAAGGGGATGTAGAATAATACTGTGTGATGAAGTAGTTAATTTGTCCATTTTAGTTTACTTTGTCCAATTATTTCTTTAGAGTTTAAATATTCAGGCACAAATAAGGTCAACAGTGGCCTTATTTCTATAGAGAAAGCAGTAATGTTAGAGGCTAAAACAGGAAAAAACCCTAACCTATATATTTAATTCATGATTTGTGATGGGGTCTCTGAACATTCTGTTTAGAAAACTAAAGAAAGATGATGATGATTTTCTTGAGGATTAATTTAAACTGGTATTCCATTCTGTGCATTTTTGTAATTAAGTATTTCTGCAAAGAGATTGTGTTACTTATCAGTAAAATGGAATCACTGTCATAGGTTGATTTGCTTAAAAGCCATACATTCCCACAGTAGGGAATACTTTGTTTAATTAAAACCACAGATATGGGCATTTAATGCTCAGAATTATTGTGAGGTTTGAGTAAAATTGTTGGTGAAATAAGCTGAAAAAAAATTAGGCCAGGCTTCTTGGTACAAAATATACTCAGTAATATGGCCAGTCTGTATGTTACTGTATGCTTCAATAACTTCTAATAATGCAAGCAGCTGATGCAAAATCCTTTTGTGTTTCTACAGACTTCTTAAGCTCTTACATTAAATATTTTTAGATTTCCTATTTTTGTTAGATGAATTAAACAAATCAGTGCTTTAAGATCTTCACAAATTTAATGAAAATAATTTTTGTCAGATTAAAAAAAAATCACTTCCTCAGAGATTTTAATTAAAAATACCTTTTATTGTGTTTTGTGTGCTTCATAAATATTTTCATTTGTCTTTTAATACAAAATTCTTTATGCACAGATACAAAATGAATTTTTTCAGCGGTAAAAACTTTTAAAGATTTATTTATTTAGAAAGATCAAAGGTTCACACTAGATACATAGATTTTAAAGAATGGTTTGAGCAGATGGGTATCTCAGAGAAAAGAATGTAGGACATATCTTCCGTCAGCAAACTAAAAAATCTATGTACCTTTTTAAGAGAAATATACCCATCAGCATTTTGGTTAAATTAGTGTTTATAACCTTACTTTGAATAAAAAAGGGATGAGGGGATGGCTGATTTGAGAATCTTAAATTTAAAGGTTACATCAGCAGATTTAGTGCTAAAAACTAATCTTTTTCCTTTTGTATAGACGGCCATCCAATAAAAATAAGGTTATATTTTAAACAAGAAAATGTTCTTGTGCCATAATATTTATGTTATATTGTATAACAGCTTTAGATGATGTTGTATATTACGCTACATAAACACTTTTCTTAAACCAGACCCTTTGTATATATACATCTTTCAGTGATTGTTACTGCTGTTATTGCTTCAGCTGATATGATTTTAATTGCTTTTAGGTTGAACTTGAAAGAAAGTTAGAGTCGGCTACCAAGTCAAAGCTCCACTACAAACAGCAATGGACGAGGGCTTTGAAAGAACTTGCAAGGTTAAAACAGGTATGCAGGTTTTCTTTGGTCATATGAGACAACCTAGTTAATGTCATGTCGGAAGCTACTAGGATTATTGTTAACTACTGTTTCCATGTTGTTAGTGTTTGTTTTTGCGAAGTAAAACTCTGAGCTATGCTTTTATCAAGAATGAGAACAGCAAAACTGGCTTGTGTTTGACTTTGAACTCAGGAAAGGCCAAGGCTCAGACCTGCAGAGAAGGCTGAAATAGTTAAAAGCAGATGTGATTAGAAAAATAAAAGGTTTAATTTAATTCCAAATAATGCTGCATAAGCACTTCCAGGAAAATATTTTGCCACAATCCCAACCATCTTGATCAGTTACAGTCCTAATAACTGTTCTGTATTTTAACTGTATAATGAATGAAGGGTAAAGGTGAGAAACAAATCTTGACTTTTAGAAGTAACGGTTTAAGTTTTGATGAATGCTGTAAAATGAAGAAAACTTAAATTAAATTAAACAGGAAGTGAAAATTTTCTCTGCTTTTGAAATTCTAATCTCATACTAATGTGACATGATATTTTAACTCTAAGTTTTCACAGAGCACTTGTGTGTTTGTGGGCATCCATATAGATACAGTCATATACTTTTGACTTGAAATTAATCTGTTTAAACTTGCAGTAGTTGCAGCTTCATCCTTGTTCGATCCGTATTACATGTTGTATTTTGTCATTACCTGTCTTCCATGAATTCCAGTAAACATTAATTAAACAATGTGCTTAAGAATGGCTAGCATTTCCATTGGCCCTGACAAACAAATGAGTAAATCATTAATCCCAATTGAGTCATGAACAAACCTTGACATGAACACAAAGCTTCAGAATTCAAGTTTAGTAAAAGGTTTTTGTTGCCTGTATTCACACCTACTTCCAGCTTGAGGAACAGTGTTGGGTTTTCTTACAGATTATAGTACCTACTTCATTTCTACTGATAGAATATTCAGGTTTTGGAGATTAAGATGTTAAGACCAGGCTCTTCTAATTTATAATGCTTCTTTAATCTATATTTTTGTTTGAAGAGGGTTAATGCACACCATAATCGTTATGAGTAAGTAAAAACTAACTTTCATTTGCAGTCTTCAAATTGTACCTTTTTTGCCAAGTGATGAAAAGAGTCATCTCCAATTTGTGAAATATCTATGCTTGAGAAGGTGATAGGAGGAAGAACATAAATCTTACCTCTCTGGTTAAGATTTCTTCAGCAGTCATGAAAAAGCCAGCTTATATTTTTCTTGCCATATTCTAAAATTCCTATAGAATAAAAGCAAAGACTGTCACTTGCCACGCTAACACTAATGTATATCACTATTGGGTTCTTATTACAAATTTCATCACCATAGACCTGACAATCTGAATTTATTACTATATGTTGATGGTTTAAACTGTACCTCTTGCTGGAAGTCTGAAACCATGAAATAAGTTGGCATGTTCAGTGAATTATGCTACCTAAAACTTCTACAACAGAACAAATCCTTTCAAAGTAGTTTCTTGTGGTTTTTATACTCCTGTGCTTCATCTATGCTTAGTCTATTGATAAAAGTTTTAAGTGACTTTAAAGAGCCAAATAAAAGTTGAAGCAAATCTGATCAAAAAAAATTTACTGTGTTTTAAATATAAATTTGGAACTGTAGCTTAAGGAATTCTAGATTTGCTTTAGTTCAGATGATTTGTGCAATTGTGCGTGGTCTGACCAATTTCTTGTTTGAATTGGATTAGTACCATGTTAATTTTGCATTGCCTCTGGTGAATAGCCACAGGGCTGTAATCTGTGCCAGTAATTTGTCACACCAAAGCTCTCTAGAGAACTATACAAAACATTTGTGTAGTGAGGATTAGACGCTGAAAGCCGTATCTTAGATTGTTAATAAATGTTAATGACAAAACCCAGCTGGTAAGTCTTGGAAATGAGATCTAATGCTTTGTGCCCATTGCCAAAAAAATGTTTAAACAGAGATTTCCATTACTTAAAGGTGACCTGGTGCAGTCAATTTGTGAATTAAAGAAGCATAATCTACAGGCTAAGCATTTAGTAAAATGCTCTTCTGATTTTCAACCATAAAAGTCAATGTTTCCTTAATTAAGAAGTTTTCTTTTACTTTGGAACAAGTTCTTAGCACACATCTGGGATAGTTTTATATTTTGCAGAATATGAGAGACACAGCACATAACTTAAAGTATGGGACTGTTGATAGAATATGATCTAAGCTTCTCCGTGGGTAAGATTTTGAATGCTGAACACAGTGCCAGTGTTGCTGAAGTACACGAAGGCACACATACATCATATTACCTGTACTTAGAAAATACAGAAGTTAAATTTAAACAGTTGGTAAAACTGGGTGACAATAGACTTCACTCAGCTTACTTTTCTCTGTTACTCAGTAAAAGTCTGTATTAGTACTTCATTTGTTATAGCCCTTCTCAGCTTTTAGGGGGACAAAACTGTCGACAAATTAGCTACATATCTGTTCATCCAGGTAAATATTATAATTTCTGGAGATTTCAAAAACTCCTTGAATGTTTGCTGACTAGGTTATGTCAGTACTACACAAACGAGACTTACATATATTTTTCTATTTATGTGAGCATTATTTCTTGGAGGAATCCCAAAGATTTACATGAAATGGCATACATGCTTTCACAGAACTTAGATATCAAATTTAGTACCTGTCTGCATCTAGGAAACATTATATCAAAACTGGCAAAAGTGTTATTTTCAACAATTGATGATCTCAGTTAGATTTAATCTAAATAGCCAAAATCTCAAAATGTTCGTGTATTCAGTGTTCTGGAAGAAGTATTTTTATAAGTTTTCTAATGTGTTTGTGTCCTACAGAACTGTTAGAACCAGCACTGATATATTTGTTTAAAAGAGCTTAGACCATATTGGCTGGCTGACAGTTCGTTCTGTCTTGTCCAGTATCTTGCTTATCCACTCAGTAATTAATTTGATTAATTTATAAGTAATTTAGCCAAGGATAGGATGTAAATCTTCGTTTAAAAAAAAAAATAAAAAGGCACGTACATGCACACAAAAAACCCCACAGTTGAAAGTCTAAATCTTGGTTAAAAACTGTGTCTTGAAACCGTCCAGGCCCTCCTACTGACTTGTCAGCTCTGGGTTATTTTCAGAAAACTTTACTTGAGTTCCTTAGCTTCAATCGTAAGTTTTTCCCACAGACTTGCATGGTATGTATGAGTGGGAGAGTGAATAGTGGCTGCTATTTAGCCATTGTTTAGTCTAGTGTGTGTATGTTTACATCTCCCTTTTGGATTTATAGGCAGCTATGGCAAAATAAAGATTGTGCTTCCTTGATTGAAGAGCCTCTTAACTAAAGCACCTGGTGGCATACGGGGATTCTTTAATGATCTGATTATAATTGAAATTTTGATGGTTTTTTATTATCGGTTAATTTTTATTTAATGCTGATGTTTCTGTAGTATCATAGGTTTCAAAACATGATTAAGATTTCCACCATACAAGCTTCTAAAACAGTATTCCATTTCTCAAGCACTACATTAGAGATAAAAGCTGGTGAAGAAAATTAGTAAAACCTTGAAGTAAATTATCTGATAACTAGAACGCAGACTTGTTTGGTATGGATTTGTTTTGTTTGTGGAGGAGAATGGCAAAATATGAAATTAATAAGTGAAAGGAATATTGATGATGAGTTTCATTGAAGGAGGTGGGTGGGGGGCTGGAGGAAAAGGAGCAAAAGGAATAGCAAGATTAGCAGTGCTGAGAAAGTAGTGCAGGAGAGAGTACCTGGACCAACCAACACATACTACAGAGATAATTTTTGCATATGATATTCTTGATTCATCTGTGCCTGCCTTACTGTGGGATAGTGGCTGATGATTATTAGGTGATGATGCAAGTGTAATATATTTCCAAGTGTTCCAAGTTTCTGATGGATTTTATCTTCTATTAACAGAGCTGCCTTTGGTCCAGCAGCTGATGATTCTGGAGTGTTCCCTTAGATGAAATTTAAAAATGCAGAATTCTAACTGTTTAGAAACAAAAATTCTAGTACTTCTTATTGAGGTTTAAAACAGCCTGTCTGTCTAGAAAAAGCAGTTGGGAATAAATCTGAAATATTCCTTATTTTAGGATATATTATAGGAGTAAAGTTTGGAAAGTTAGCCAGAAAGTCTTGACTGAGAATTTTCAGCATGCTGCATGTATGTTTAAACTTGCGTGCACTGAGATACACTTGAAGAATACCAAGTACTCAATTACAACTTAATTTTTCAGTATACACAGAATAAAATGAAGATGTTACAAAGGGATTTAGAAATGCTGGACTTCATTTTATGTGTAAAGTAAATGTGCAGACATGTTTTATTAATATTTTTTACTTTGAAGCATCTCAGAATAAATTCTGCTACATTTCAAGTCCTAATACACGATAGAGATCTGCTTCTTCTCTATTTAAAAAAGAAAAGTGCTTGTTGCTCAGTGGATTGTTACATTGTCATGGAAAAAGTGGATTTAATACCTGAGCGTCTGATAAAGTGACACTAGTTCCATCACTGAGATAAATAAGAAACCCTTCCTTCTCTCTCACCATAACAAAATACAGTCTTTTTATGGTCCCTCAGCATATCGTAACAAAATTGTATATAAATTAATTCAAAATCAGCGTGCCTCCCTTCTTATCAAACTGTTGTAAATCCTTTGCCATCTTCTTGTATTGATGGATTATTAGGAAATGGGTTTCTCTTGCTATGAATGGTATACATAGAACAAGTTTTCTGTTATGCACCCTACAAATTGTTATGACAGACTTTTTAAAGGAGTCAAAGACTAATGTTGGGAAAGACATTTGAAAATCACAGAATATGAAGTGTGCAATGTAAATTACACACAGGATCCATCATGAAAGAATCCCTTCTCACTTGTTTAAGTGTCTGTTTTCCAAGCTAGACTGTCGTGAACTGAATGGTAGGGAAATCTTGCTTCAGCAAATGTTGATTTTTATTTTTTTAATTTAATATTATTGTGCTTAAATGTTGCTATTCAGGGTCATAGCATGGCACGCCTTTGAAATTCTTGACTCTCAGCGACTTAGATTAACCTGGGCTTTTCCCTCAGCATGCCAAATAAGGAAGTGCCAAATATTTACCATGTTTACATCACAGTTGTATTGGTAATCAAATTAAATATCAAATCATGTTTATCTGGAAGGAATTCCTACCCAGCATTAGCTTGGAGACAAAACGTACTGATAAAGGTGTTTCTCTCCTCTATTGAGAAAAGAAGAATTTAGCACACACTATATTTAATCTTGCTTCCCTACAAATTTAGGACTATTATCCCTAGCAAAGAGCATGCTCACTAGTGACACTGGTTTTGGTTGGTTTTATTGAGTTTTTTTGATAGAATTTTTCCCCAGAGAAAAATATCAGAAGGAACAGGAGCTGAAGAAAGGATTCTGCAGAAAAGCCTTGCTTTTCCTTCATCTCTCCTTGGCTTCTTTATTGTTCTCTGTTGTCTTTTTCTTGGTTTAATTAAGCATTATTAAAAATATTGCTTAAAAAGTTACGGTTCTGAAATGAACTCGTTCAGTGAGGGCATAAAGGACCAAGCTCTTAAATAAGATCTGATCAATATGAAAGCATTGGGGTGTGTCCTCTATCTGGTCTGATTGAGCTTCAGACGTTGTTCTATTAACCTTAAGTATATTTACTTCTTCTAACATTTACCTCTCCTTTGAGCTTGTCTAAAGTGCCTTTTTTGCTCTCAAGATTGCCATTGCGAGCATGTTGCTGGGCAGCAGAAGCACGTGGATCATTGAACTTCCCTGCCTCAAATAGTAACACATCAGCTTGTCATGAAGCCTGTGGTCCCCCACACTGCTTCTGGCCAGTATGCAGTTATGCCTTCCTTCTGCAGTGCAGGTGCAAGAGCATTTTCAAAATTTTTCCTGGTGGATCTGAGTACTATACTCCACAAACTGAAGGACTGGATTAGAAGGCTTCTACTCAGTGTAGTCACAGCTATGTGATGATTTGTGTTTATGTGAAAGTGTTGCTGTCCTAGTAACAAGCGCTGCTCTGTTTTGCATTAGTTTTGCAGTTTTTGAGCAATTTTTGCACAATGTACAAAAACAATTCTCTCATAGAATTATTGAGATATACAGATTTGACAGACTTAGATTAATACCACAGCATCCCATGACAGTATCCCTAGTTTAAAATGGGACAATGAGAGCATGAACAAACTGAATTGCAGAACAAGGAGTTCCCTAAAGTTAATCCTTATCTCATGATCTGCAAAAAAATGTATTGGACAGAAACTAATCATATGACAAATCAGCATAAGTTGAAAGGCTGATAAAAGAGATAATAGCAATTATAAGTCCTCTTTTGTGTAAAAGAGTTAAATTTTTGACATCACCTAAGAGGAAAATGTCAGTCTCATCCTCCACAGTAACAAGATGGTTTTCCTACAGATGAGTCAGTTTGCTTGTAAATGGCATTCTTATATAATTTATTATGAGTCCTTCAAGACTATTACCAGTTAAATAATATCAACAGGAAAGCCAGGAAGTACTAGACAAATTAATTTCAAAGACACAACTTGGATATGCAAGCGTGTACTGTATCTTCAGTGATATCTGAAGTACTTCTGTGTTCAGTATTCAGTACTGATATATCAGTACTTCAGTGATATCTGTGCTAAGTTTCTTATACTTATTGTCTAATCAGGAGAGGTAGCTAATCACCAGACTGAATTACTGGATTCTTTACCTGTAAAGACATGTAACTAGAAATTTCTAGATTTATTCTACAGGTGCAGGGCAACAGCTCCTCTCCTGAGACTAAATAGGACTTCACAAATGAGATTTAACGTACTGAAAAATTTAAGTCTCACATTTGAATTAAGGTGTTAGTCACAACTTTTTTTTTTCTGAAACATCGCTACTTTAATTTGCTTAACTTTGTAGAGGATTTAGTGTAGGAAATTGAACGGTGGCACCAGGAATAGTGATTGATGGTCTCAAAAAGAAGTAAATATTAGCCTGTCCTCATAATTCTGGATTCGGTGTAATTGAGGTAATCAGATTGACTGTCAATCTATGTACTTGTTCTGTTAACTGAAGTTGTGTTGGTTTTATAGCAACCTGCTTGAGCCATGATCATGCTCAGTGTTTTTTCTTACTACCTGCATTTGGCAAAATAAGCAGTTCAACATTATTCCGACTGTCAAAATAGTTACAATAATTCTGTTCTTCCTCGTAGCCCAGTTATTCCATTGTTCTTTGTAGCCTGTTTTATACTTGAAATCTAGCTTTACTGTCTGGATACTGTTGTCAATCTACGTATTTGGGAACCAGAGAATACCATTGTGATATTTGCTGGGACTTTAGGACAAAAAAAAACCCAACTAAAACACTCTCTGCCTCTTCTTTCAAATACTTCAACAGTGCTGCTTTATATGTAGCATTTTTTTATCAAGCATAAATGTCTATCTTCATTCAAAACTTTCTGTGATCAGGAAGCTCCTTGCGTGCTCAAGTATATTGCTTAACTGATTAATTTCCGCTATTTTAATAACTTAAATCATTTCTGTAGTTGGAATATACCTAGTTTTGAGTTCCAGCCATTCTTTTCATTGGGTGGGAAAGACCCAACTAGTGAACTGATTTGAAATATCAGTCTGGTACATACGGAGGCTGGCAGTAGATGCACAAGATATAGAAACCCAGCTTGGTTATCCTTAAATATCCTCCAGCAGCCCTCAGTCAGTCAGTTAAGTACATAGTGAGCCAGCAGTTGCATTCAGGCTATTGTCTTTAAACGACATTAGTGAATGTATTCTTTATTTGTCTGTTTCCTTCACAAACTAACTCTTTTAGGCTCCGTAATATCCCACTCTTTACACATATGCATTTTCCTCACTGAATTACATTGTATCAGCAGCAAACTGTTCCATAGTGATTTCCTCATTTATGAATATATTGAAGAGTAGATTCTTGTGGCATCCGCTGTTACTTTCTTGCTCTTGTGGGCATGATCAGTTGCTATCCTTTCTCTGGTGTTCTAAACCCTGAGTAAGCTGCGAGTACTTTTCTCTGTGTCTGCTTAGTTGTGTATTTGGTTGTAGGAGGTTTATTTGTTGTGGTGTTTGGTTGAGTTTTTTAGGACTAGTTGGAAGAGTGACTTTTCTATAAAAGCTGGATTTGTTCTTCCTGGTGTACCTATACATCCTGTTAGGTTTGGGTTTAGTTATGGTTTCAACCGGTTTGGCCACTATGGAAGTAAGTTCTGCTGGTACTTTCTGGTTATTTCTAAGGCCTCTGTTTACAGAAAGAGTAACATAAAAAACGGAGAAATAGTTATTCTGGTGGTGTAAACACCAATTTTGGTGATGGATTAAGACTGACCTCCAGTCAGTCTCACAACTTCTTGTTTGACTTTCCTTATAACTCTTGAAAATTCTAAATATCAGCTGTCTAGTGACTTGTTTTAATATTTACTATATGTATTTGTAGATTATTCTCAGACTGAAGCAGAATAGGTTTTATTACAGTATTCTTCAACTCTTTTCCACATAAAAAAGGGGTTTCTCTCACATGGGAATGTCCTTCTGCAATGAATTCTTGATGAGGAAGGAAGGACTATAGCCTTATCTTCACCAAGTGCTTTTTCTATGCTTCAGTCATCTATCAGCTGTAGACTCTTTGGCAGGATTCCTGCTTCTGGTTTTTTTTATTAGTATGTATCTCTTTAGCAAGTTGTTCTTCAAGATTTATGACCTGTCTCACTGAAGTTCTAACATTTAATTTGGCTGCCTGGTGTACTGAATTTAGTATAACAACAAAGTATTTAGGGTCTTTAGGGTAGATTTCTTGTTGAGTACTTCTCTATTGCATTGTCTGCTCACATTAACACTTAGAGCCTTTTTTTTTACCAATTCCTTCCAAAATTCAGATTTTCTTGCCAATTATTGATAATCAACAGAGAATGTTTAAAATGCTGGCAGCCAGAATTCAGGAAACTACCTGATTAAAGTATTTCATATATTATGAGATTGACTGTATAAATAATATGCTTACACATATCAAACAAAGAAGTTACCTTTTTTAAACCTTCATGATAAATATAATACTGATTGTATTAATAATCAAACACTCCAGATGAAAGCAATGTCAAAATTGCAAACATAAACTTGCACTTCACGATATGCCTCGATCCAGGATGTTTGCATAACCTCCTGTCTTACTTTTTAACTACCTGAGGTCTTCTGTCTTATTCTGGGTGTAAGAATAAGTATTCTTATTCTGACTGTACTGAGTTAGTGCACAAGGTCATATGGAAAACGGCCGAGAGGAAAACAAGTGGAGAAGGGACCATGTTTCTCACTAAAGCACTTTAATGTCATGAAGTAGTAGTGGACTCAAACCTTAGTATTTTTAGTATCTGCATGGAGCTTAAAAAATTAGAGCCAAGCAAACTGTTAGAATGGATAGACTGATTTTATTAAATCCACTAAGGAAGTTATCTAAAATTTTACTTAGTACTGTACAAATGTAAAGGGACACCTTGCCGGAATTTTGTTTCCAAGGCTTATTTTTTAACTGCAAGTTGTAATTTCAAAAATCAGTTCTCGAAGCTTTGGTACTAGGCACTAGGGGGCTGATGATGAAGTTTCCTGCAAGCTATTTAGCTCTTATTTTCTCAAAAAAATTATTTCATATACCATATAGTGGAGGAATAAATTTCAGTAGCTTGAGCAGTTCCAGAAGTATAAGTTTTATGTCTACCAACTTAAGCCAGAGTTAGTAAGAGGGTTTGTTAGTGATTTTGCTATTTTGTTAATGGGAAGATACCTGTGATTGGGCTGCAGTTGATCCAGCCTGGACAGGTTTACTGTGACGGTGATAGGCACTGGTCTTACTGCCTTATAGATATCACTAGCTAGGGCATTCTTTTAACTCCTACATTTCTAATACTCCTGGAGATGTAATTGTCATGACTTCATTCCTAAAGTTCTGCTCTGTTGCTATAATTAGCACTTTTACATGTAATCACATGGTCAACTGAGTTATGTCTTCACCCTTTCCCACACAGCGTGAACAAGAAAATGCAATGGCTCACCTTAAAAAGCAGCAACAAGAGCTCGAGCACATGAGGTTGCGCTATTTGGCAGCAGAAGAAAAAGAGCTGGGGAAAACAGACCGACAAGAGCTGGAGGATATCAGAAATGAACTTAACAGGTATAAAAGTGTTTGTAAGATTCCTTCCCAACTTCCCCCTTTCCTTCGTTTTCTTGCTGTCAGTCTCAAAACAGGAGAAGATTCAATTAAATCAAGGTTTTAATTGGCTGTCTGTCCTGTGAAAGAACACAGTTTAGTGTCCCTTAGGAAAAGATTGCACATTTGTAAAATGCAACAATACAGCAGTATAGAAAAATCCATGTTTAACACCACCTTGGGGTTTTTTTTGTTAAGGTCATAGATGTACAGCACCAAGCTTTTTTTCTGTTTTAAACCTTCAGTTCTAAGCATAGCTGCTGTGTTAAGAAAAAAAACAAGGCTCATTCTATTCTTATTTTGAATATATTAAAGTTTTAAATTTAGCTAATGTTGTCCTCCAGAAGCTGTCTGCACTAGTTTTGTATGTTGAATCCTTTTAATTTGAGTACAGTTTTCGCTACCATAGCAGAAGCCTTGATAGCGAGTATCATAGTTACATATGCACATACAAAAGGTACTGTTAATATTTAAGTATTATATCAATATTTCTTTTAGTTGTAATTGTTTTCCCCAGAAACAGAGTAATTTTTTAGCTCTTACAGGTTTTTTATTAGTAGTTCAGTAGATAAACGAAAGACTTAATACAAAGATAATCAAAGTGGGGTTTAGTATGTCTCATTCTTTCTGTTTTATCCAAATCAGGCTAAAACAACAAGAAGAAGAGAGAAAGAAATTGCAAGATGCTCGAGATAATTCTGCTGGTCAAGTGGATAGTCTTCATTATAGAAAACTAAATGAGAATGCAGATGATTACCTCTCTCGTCTGATAGAAGAGAGGGATACCCTGTTGAGAACAGGAGTCTATAATCATGAAGACCATATTGTAAGTGAACTTGATCGTCAAATCAGAGAAGCTATTGCAAAAAGGAACATCACTATTTGAAAGCATGCTAAAAGTTTTTAGAAAGAGCCAAAATCTGAATGGAGTGACTTTTATAAGCCTGTAGTACTTTGCAAAATATGTAATGTCATGCTTCGTTTTGCACATCATAGTCAGCTCTCTTTGAAGTCAATGTAAATATTTGCAACGTGTCAAGTTAACCACAGTTGTAAGTTTTATGGGGGTGATGACTGGTTTTTAATGTTTTCATACTCATATGTCTATATATAATTGTGTGTGTGTGTGTAAATATATTTATCTTGTGTACTCTCTTCTGAAATGTTTCCTACCTCTTTTTGCATCACCCTAACTAGGTTTATTTGTAATATTTTTAATATTGATTCTAAGAGGTTTTTAGTCAATATTGTTATGATTTCATTCAATTTTTAAAAATATCTCTTCAGCTATACTAGGGCAAGATGACATCAGGTGTTTTCCCTGACAGAACCCTTAATTCTGAACTGAACAAAAGCACTGACCCGATGTTACTTTTTTACTAAATGACAAGTAATAAACTTTTGCTTCTCTGACTGTAGTTAACATAACTAAGTTATATAGTAAATAAGAGACCAGGTTTTGAGTGTGAGGGGGAAAAATATCAAACCTTATGAAACTGAAGCCGAACCAGTTATTAACTAGCCTGATTGTACAGGGTTGCCCTAGCAGTTTTGCACATGTACTGGTAAGGGTATACCCGAGAGGGTGAAGACCTTATTCAGAAGTATACATGCATTCTTACATCAACCCCTAACAAGGAAAGATACTTGAAGCCACAATTCAGTGAACTTACAGACTTCAAATTCTGAACACAAACATAAAACAAGAGCTTTTCTAAGCAAAGATATTTTCTTTAATCAGGGTGTAACCACTTTCAAGTACTGTTTTTCAATGTTGTATTTTAAAATGTATTTCAAGACATGTTATCTCATTAACACTTAAATTGTATGTAAAGTTTTGTTTATTATGGGAGTACAAACAGCGTGCAAGGGAGAAATCCACAACTAATGTTAGTATGTGCATAATCACAACTGAAAAAGTTTTGGTTTCCGGCTTTCATTCTGTTTCTGTTAGGTTTGTGTGGTTTTACCTAATAACATTAACTTACAACACTGTCCTTTCAGTAGGCATTCTTGTCTGTCATATAGTCACAAGTGTTTCCATTTGAATGTCAAGTACAAAAATCATCTTAAGATTTATTACTTTTAGAATGAACAAAGATACCAATGAGAAAAACAGTGGTTTGGGTTTTTTGCATAAAATCAGTGAACTTTCATAAAGAGGGTTGTATACATGCGACCTTCCTGTTTTGTGTGATATTAATTAAAAAATGGGAGGAGGGGTATTTGTATCTGGCTTTACCTCTCCATCCATTGTTTGTCCTCCTCCTTACCATGAGTGTATGTCCTGCTAAATAAACTATTCATTTAGACTCCTTAGAAAAGTTATAAACAAGGTGTATAAACATTGAGATCATATTCCCTGAGGAATACTTGGATACTTATCAATACCAGACTTTGTAAGAAATGCTTTTTTAATACTTTGCACACTTTACTGTATTTTTCTAAGTAGTGTGCTTAGAGATCCCTCTCCACTAGCAAAGAAAATATCACCCTCTTAAATCCCTTAGAAATCCATGAAATGCAATTTTACAATATTTTTTACATCATGCTGTGTCATATCACTGATGTAGGGTTAATATGCAATTATTGTAAATGATGCAGGGAGCTTCTGTCTTGACAGGAAAACTTGTTCATGGCTTTTTTTCTTCAAATGCTTGTTCACTTGTGTAGTTTCTTCTCTAGACACTGGAGGGTGCCTGATACTTAAATATTGCAAAGACAGTGTTGACTAAATTTTCATAACTGGTTGGTTTTTGAACTGGTATTCTATGACTTTTCAGGTGTATTATTTTATGAAATAAAATTTGATTTTCAAGTAAATATTAAGGACATGGTATTTTTTAACTATATATTTGGACAAATAATTTTGTTTACTATTTCCAATCATATGACAGTCTTCAGTGCTTGAACCCATAAAATAATAAACTTGTTAATCGAAGTAAATTCTACTTTTTAGTTTTTTTAACAATTAATTTTTTAATTGAGTCTCTTCTGTGGCATATAAAAAAATTAGAATCATATTGCAGTTTTAAAAAGAAATTTGAGTTTTCTTTCTAGCAAATCAAAGTACTGAGTAAAATGAAACATAGAATGCTTGTTTTTAAAAACATTTATGAACTTCATAATTTAAGCTATTTGGGTCCATTTAGTTGTTTGAAAGATCACAGCTTACAAGGTGCAAAGCATGAATTTTGTGGTTATTAAAACAACTTACATAGAATTTTTGTTTTGTTTTATAGTCATTACTCTTACTGTTCATTGTTTGTATTAGAATGAGGAAATTAATGATAATCTAAGCTTGATGTTTCAATTTAATTTTTTCCAGGACAATTTGTCTCTGCTTCAGTCTGAAGTAGTCCAGAAGCAAAATATATGTTTATAGTAGATATGTATAGCAGACATGAGCTCAATATTACTGTCATTCAAAGAAAATTTTTATGTTGGGTTCCGTTTGCCTTTTTATTGTCTCAAAGCCATTTTAGAGCTTAGAGTTACTCAATGGAAAGACCAAATACCATTTTTTAATCAGAAATATCTCAAAATTTTTTTATCTTATTCTCTCTTCATTGCACAAGAAATGTCATTTCAAACAGATGCATGGGATAAGAAGCCCATTTTAATTTACCTAGCATAGAAAGGCTGCTGGAAGTGAGACCTGTTTACAGGTTCAGTCCTGGTTCTGTAGGCCAGAGAAAACGTGGTGGGAAGAGGAGCAACTGCTAGACCCTCCTGGAATTCTGGCAAAGTGCTACTGATTTTATTGCACCCAAATTTCACTAGAGAAGCTGATGGAATTACTTCAAAACAAGTGCTCTTACCGATATGTTTCTGTGAACCCAGTTGCGAGGAGAGGGGCTGTCAGTTCCATGTCAAATCAGTTCCAGCTTCATCTGCCTTAGGATTTGGGCCCCGAACTTGCAGTTCATTTTGAATAAGGAAACTTTGATTATAGCCTGTACTTGTACAATCTAGTCTAGCAAAAGCATTAACCCACTTTAAAATTAGGGCATTCAGAAGCACTGTTGATTTTTCGTTAGGATCTTCAGGCAGAGGATCCCTCTCTGTGTCTTTTTGTGGTAATTTTTCTTCCAGTGGTGAGGACTTGCTGTTACTGATCTTTGCTGCCAAAGAATTGCCTCAAATTACTTAATACAAGTTTAAATGTAGGGCAGGAAACCTGGATGTAGTGTTTGATTAATATGGAGCATTTGCTAAGATTTGAGAAATCTTACGAAGAAATAGACCTTTTCCCCCTGATAATTGTTAGACTTTTTAACAGAAAAATTGTGCATAAATTCTTATTTATGTATTAAAGCAGTGGAATGCTTATATATATATATGAAAAAAATATGACCCATTATTTTAGAAATAAGATAGTATAGTTTTGCTTTGAATCTCTAACCACTGTTTCTACAATATTTTAGTAGTGATCCAACACTTTTAACACTAATACACTTTCTAAACTGCTGTTGTGGAAAAGAAGCGTTGTTATATCTGGCACTGAGCTTTCAAGTATTCAATCTGCAGTTCTCCTTCATTGCAATTTAAATGCTTCTCCCTTCCATCCACCGAGATAAACCTTAATGCACAGCTAAAAACAGAAGTCCTTTATCATATCTTCTAAGCGCTACTGGAGTATTTATACCAGTTATTACATATTTACACAATTATTTATTTTGCTACTACTGTGCCTAAATGATCATGACCTGTGTCAAGGCTTGGATGGGAAGCACTAGCCTCGCTATTGTTAAAGACAGAGCTGTAGAAAGGCGGCTGCATACTTAGATCTCATTTCATTTGTTTCTCCAGGGGGTTGTATTAGTAGTGTTTTCATTAGAAATGTTTTTACAGATGTCGGCTATCCAGATATGAAGTCCCTGTAGTGGAGAAGCAGTCAGGAGTTTGGCATTCAGAACAGAAAGGAAAAAAAATCATCTTTGAGAGACTAATTTATAGAAAAATAATTTACTGACTTTCTGATGTATAAATGTAGAGTAACCCCATGGCAGCTTTAATGCAGAGTAATTGAATTCTTGCAAGTACGGGTATTTTCTGTTCTGAACTTGAAAAAATGCTACAGCCTGTCATTCCCCGTCACTGAAGACTAAAATAGTCCCCATTAATAATGCTTCTGGAAAAGTGACGTCTCCTGCTTTGTAGTCCAGTACTCTTTTTTCCACGTGAAAAACTTGTGGTAGTTTGACAGCATTTTAAACAATTTATGTATTATTACAGAAAGTTTTGTTCTAACAACATACATAGCGAGTAGATGGTTATGGAAGTGTAGTGTCACTGAGTGTTTGAGCAAAAGGTTTTAATGTAGTTACTGAGACTTAATTGCATTGACAAAACAATGTGGCATCAAAATTTAGAGTGGGTTTACTGGGGCAGATGGAGTCTGAGAGAACAGTCCACAGCCTAATACTCTTTCAGCAGTTACTGTACATTGCTCATAGCTTTAAATGTAATATGAAAAAAATCTCTTAAAATTTGACAATTGTCACGTCCTGTGAATGTCATAAATTTCACTTTACAAAGGCAAATGTAAATAGAGCAGCAAAATTAAATCATTGGGGTTTGAGGATCAGGTAACCAACCTAATATTTTTTTGGTAAAATTTAAGTTTAACAGGTAATGGTAAATCTCCAACATTTATGTATGTGCTTGATAGCATAAATGAGGGAGGGGTTTCTTCCATTTTTCTGATCTGGAGGTGCAGAAAATAATTTTACTGATCTCGTGTTAAGAGATGTTGGTTGTACAGACACCAGACCATCAGTATGTTTGCCTGAAAAGGCTATTTTTGACAACAAGATTAATACTGTAATACAATAGGTCATCCAGATCAGGGCTGAAAAGCATCACGAGCTGTTATTTGCTTTGTAATTAAGCATGCACACAGCTGGAGTTGCGTCCCGTTCATGTCAGATATGAAATGGACATGATGCTTCTCATCTGAATGAATAACACAGTTTAGTAGTTTGTTAGAGCCAGCACTGTGGGTATGCTCTCATGAGCACCAATGTGTATTTGGTGTAAACCACAGAGCCTACCTGCTGCTCCAGGAACCCTTCAGGCGAGGTATAGGATAAATTTGGTCTAGGTAACATTTTTGATGTTTCTATAGCAATAATGTTTTTTTGCTGTAGTTTTCCTGAATGTGGATGCAATGCTGTTTTAAATAGTCTAACTGACTGGTTTATCCTGAATCTCTGATAATAAAAATTTGGACTGAGTAAATGGGGCTAATAACCCAAAGTAAAAGGAAAAAAAAACCTAACATAGAATATCAGAAGCAAGACCACACCAGGACCCTAGGGAATTGGTAGGTATATCTCTGTAAGAGGACACTGCTATTTGTGGAAAAAAGTTGCACACTTCAGAAACATGATTATGTGTCTCTAAAGCAAATTTTACCTCCTGTCCTACCCTAATACATCTTGCAGAACACATGACTTTTTTTTTTTTTGACTCTGTGACTATGGTCTTATTGCACATATACAGCAAATCATGAAAACGGTCCTAAAATTTTACCTGAGGATATGGATTTTTATGCTACTGATCCCATTTAATTTACTTGTCATCAATGCAGATGGCTTGTAACTGCCTAATTAGAAATAGGTAGTCTTAGCAGGAGGGCATCTTAAAAGCCATTATCTCTCAAACACTGTGTAAGGGGCAAGCAAGCTTTGCCATCCTGACCAATAGCTTGTGTTGCCGTACTTTGTGCAACATAGCAAAATCTCTGCTGGGTTGCTCATGAAGGTGATCCCACTGGTAGGCTGAGGGTTGGACGCCAAGTCTGTGGATTCTCTGCCCATCTTGGTTATAGGGGTGTTGAGTGATCTTAAACAGGGCTCTAGGCTTTCACTTCCTATCAGCAAAATGAGAATAATGTGGGAAAAGCTTTTCTGTGTAAGTGGTTCACAAACTGCTTTAAACTCCAGCTATTTGTGTTGTTTGCAGTTGTCTTAATGCCCTTAAAGGGGTAGATACTGGATTCTGCTGAGGTGCTTCTTCAGCAAATGAGTACGAGCTGTTTACTTTGCTCTTTTATAGTAGATAAACCAGTACATTCTTTCATTCTTCTTGCTAATTACCAGTTCACCTGAAACCTTTAGAAAAAAGCAAAAATTACTTCAATCTTTCTGTATAACTCTAAATTCTAGAGAAGTTAAAGGAGTCTAAGGCTGCAGCCTTCCAAGAAAGGCTAGGTTAATCTTTTTGTTAAGACATTAATTAAATAAAATTATTTGATGAGGGCAGGAAAAAGTTCAAAATATCTGAAGTTTTGGGTCTGCCCCAAACAAGATTTTTTTGTGGTATGGGGTAGTACTACTTACTCTTGTTTCTCTCTTGGTAAGATGAAGGTGATTCCTCATTATACTGATGCTTTGATGAATAGCTATTTAATACTTGGTTGTTACAGCTATTTGAAAAAGAAAAGGTCAAGCATTTTTTGCCAAATCCTATCTATTGAGTAAATAAGTAATTGCAAGGGTTTTAGTGAAAACTTTTATAGGAAAATCATTTCATGACTTATTAGTATTGAAATACTAATAAAAGCAAATCCGTATTATCCTAACAAATGTGACAAATACTTCCGGAAATTAATCTCGAAGGTGGGGGGAGGCCAACTCTTATCTAAGTAACTCTCAAATGCTGTGAAACCAACAGGCCACTGCCCACATGCCAAACGTGACTGTGCCTGTGAGATGGTCACGAATTCTCTATCCTGGTCTGGAGCTCAGTACAAAAACTCAGGGGCTGCTGGGCCACAGATTGGGCCGCAGTGGGACAGGGAGGTGACTTTGCATCATTGCACATTCCATCACGTGGAAAAGATACTTTTACTGCCACTCACAAAACCTTAGCCTTGCCCTGTATGGCAAGAAATTCCCATGTCTTTGCCAGAGTGGGCATTTACACACATACCCTTTCTTTTTTCTCTCCTTCTCCTGTTATCAAATGTACACATGATGATGAGAATAGCAGATTTCACTACAACTTGAACTGTTTCTTTACAGTGGATAATAGAAAAGTTTGATAATTAAACATGCAGAGAAATTATGTGCTACTTAATTATTATATTTGATCATGCAATCTTGATCAAATAATTATTTTTTGAAGAGCAGCATCTACATAAAATAAGTTTGTTTACTTTTTAAAGATAATTTCTATGCTTACTCAAGCAATCTTTCACAAAGATTGGAGGGTTTTCGTGAGTTTTCTTTTTTGCCCTTCCTTTTATGCTCATTGAGTAAGTCATTCACATCATCTGCACTGTTATTCCTGGAAGTATCTCACCACTCTAAAAGTAGAATATCTTAGCTAAAATAAATGCTCGTAGAAAAAAACAACCACAACAACAACAACAAAGAGAGAAAAGCCTGCCTGTGTGTTTAATTTGATTGCTGCTTATTTTTCCACTGAAGTTTCAGATAAAAAAGGCATTTCATGCTTTATGGAATGCAATTTTTACAGAGCGTGGACAACATACTAACTTGTGTACCACAAAATAACAAGCTTATATGAATACAGGCAGGGCTGCTGTCTGTACTGCCAGATTCTGACTTCAAGTTAGATGGTTTTTGGCAGTGAAAGTACCTAGTCTGTTACTTATACGCCAGTTAATCCTGACTCAGAAAAAAATGAAAGTCCATCTAGGGCCTTTAAAATCTTAGCTTAACTTTTATACTGCGTTAAGAGATGATTTAGAGTATGTCACATTAAAGACTATAATTCTTAAAATCTTCCCGCTGTTGGAGGCATTAGGTCTTTAAATGCTTACACCTTTTTTTACACAAAAATGTAAGAATTAATACTGAGCCAAACTACAAAGCAACTTTTCGTGGGCTTAGCTCAAAATTTGTTCTGTGCTCACAAGAGGCAAAAGGCATTTAGTGTTGTCTGCTTTTTTAACAGAGGAACAAGGACTGCAATGAAGAATAGCAGTATGAATAAAATGGACTACTCTATGTGGTTTGAACAAAGGTGTATATATATGTGTGTGTGTGTGTGTGTGTAAGTAAGCTGATAAAAGAAGCAACATAGTAAAAAGAACCCACACAGTTGTGGGTTTTTTTAAGGCAGGGAAACTTGCTTTATCTCATGGTACTTTCTTGATTTTCTTCTGTAGCCCAGAGCAGTACTTAATGGCTCAGCAGCCAGATTACATAAAGTCATTTTAGCAAGAAACAAAATTCTCTTTGGGGACACAAAAGGCAACATGTAATCTGGTTCACAATATCTTCCATTTCTAATTCTTTTCTTATGAAAAAAGCCCCAACTAAACCAAATCCAACCATCATTTGGGTGTTTCCTTATAGAGATTTCTCAAATCTTGCATTTATTCATTTATGTCTATCAATACATATTTTTAAAATATCACAACCTTGACTCCCTTTTCTAACTCCATTTTTATTATCACAGTATCTATTTTAATGGCTATTAAGCTACAATGTCCGTACCTTATCTTTGTCAGTTAATGTATCTAATTCCACCATCCCAGAGGGAATAAACCTGAAGCTAAAGCCTGCAATATATTATAGAATCAAGAACGCTTATGCAGAACAAACAGAGGATTTAGCTTGGATAAACAGCAGAGAGCTCAGTGTCTTTTATGTCCAGAGCTCAGGACTGGATGAAGAAAATGACTATAAATCATCCCTGTGAAACAACATAACATAAATGTTGTATGTTTATTTAAAACTTTATACAATCATTTATCTGGGCTATAGCTCAGTTTCAAAAAGTGGTCTGCTGTAATGAGGTACTGAGACTAGCAGTGATCAAGAGTGAAATGATATATAGTCTTCAACCAGAATTTGCTTATGGGAAGAATGGAAAGCACTTAAGCAGACACCAAGTATCTAGAGCTAGTAGATCAAGCGGGAGGATAATGCAATAATAACAAAAACTTTGATAAATTTTTTCCTGTTTCTCTTCAAAATATCACATTTCTTGTAATGTGACATTGTTTTGAGAGCTAAGCAGCCAGCAATTTATGCCTAAATTTTCACACTTGAATAAAGACTGATTTGTTGTGAGTGTCCGAGGTATGACATGTTGTTCCACCAGACTTATATTAAAAAAAAGAGGCTAAATCTTTGTCTGGCCTTGCATTCCAGGGAGAAGCACTCTTTAAAATGTGCTGCCGGTTTTTTTGGTAGTTTTTTTTTTTTCTCACAGGAGCAAGCACTTCTGTGATTTCATGGCTAGGTATTGCTAATTTTTTTACTTCAGGAAATTTAAGAGCCACTGATGATACCTTTACTGTCTAAAGGAGACAGGCAAAAAATATAATGCAGCTTTTACTGCAGAAGGAGATTTTTCCCGCGAGTACTTTGCACCCTGGAGTGCTCCAGAGGAGAGCCTGTCATGTCCCAGAAGATGCTAGGGTTTGACCCCAGGGGTGCCCAGGACAGGGTTTAGCCAGGACAAGCCGGGCAGGACTGGTGCACCTCCCCTGGTGTGTGGGCACGCTCTGGCACACAGCAACTCCCGACACAGTGCCTTTTGCTTTGCATCTCAACGTCGTTCCAGCAGATCTCGCTCAGAGAAGATTCTGTGCTCTGTGGCAGAGTGGGTCCCTCCCAGCCCTTGGCAAAGTGTCTTTGGCTGTGGCAGCTTCTGATGTGACTGCAGGCAGTGTCCCTCTCCCCGGGTGCTGCATGCAAAGATTTTCAGCCCTGCCTGACAAATCTCCCATCAACTTGACAGTGCATTTGGGCCCCAAACTCTATAATTTTTCATTTCCTCCAGAGATGATCTGGTGGCAATTTAAAGCCTGCTCTCTGTTACCAAGTTAATGTTAATTTAAGCTCTCTCTGTTACTAAATTAATGTTAATTAAACTCTATGTTACTTTAGCAGTATTGCAGGACTACAGATCTATTTGTTAGTCACTGAAGGCTTAACCCTCAAAAAACATAGTAAATCAAGTCACGCCATTTTCACCTAGATATTTTTATTTATTTTGTGGTCCATGACGATGAGGGCCTGTGGAGATGGGGCTGACTGAAGCACTGTATCTCCTGACAAGAACCTCAAAGGTGAAACCTTCCCTGTTTCCCCTCCACAGCTGACAGCACCCTGTAAACAGTGCTGTAAAGAGCACAGACTCATAAATACTTCTATGCCTATGCAGCTCCGGATGTTTTTCAAGCAAATATATTTATTATGTCAATAACTATAAAAAAAAAGATTACTTATTCGATAATTCGTGATGGTTTCAGAGGTGCTGGAGGCTAATACAGCTCACTTTACTTTAGATAACTTATAAATGTAGATTATTTTCATGACAGACTGGAATTACTTTCTGGTGAATATTTACTTTAATTTTCTTATTAACCCAACATGTATTAGAAAAGAAGATGATGGTGCTACTGTCTTTCGGCAGCAGCTACTGGGTGCTGCTCTCCCAGATGCGAGCAACAAAATCTCTGAGAAGTGTTTTGTGGAAGCAAGGTCTTCAAAATTCCTCCATGTCATCAACAGCAGAGCAAACTCTTGTAGGTCTTTTTGGTAGCCGAAACTGTTTTGTATTTCCGGCAGCTGGGTGAAAACAAGCATCTCCACCAGAAACAGGGAAGGCTGGGCCACTGCCCTCCCCATGAGAGCTGCTCTCAAACCCTGCAGCAGCTCTTGCACAATGCCCAAGTGCCCAGGACAGCCCTGGCAGGGCTGGACCACCCTTTGTGGCCGAGGCACCCGAGGAAGGGATGGGATGGCAAGGGGCAGTTTGGAGACAAGGCACATCAGGCATTTCCACATCCTGAGGGATGCAGGACACTGCCACCATCAGACCGCTCAAAACACCACACGAGATAATGGCCTGATCCTGGTCTGCCCTTTGCTTGCACATGGCACATACTGAAGCAGAAGTGGCGTCAAAAATCCTAAAAATAGTTTAAATTGCCTCTGGAGTTTTCCCCTGCAGAGTGAGTAAAAGCTGGAATATCTTCGGGAGAGGAGAAGCAGAGAAGGGGCAGGAGGCAGCAGGAAGAGGAGGGACTCCCACATGCAAAAACACAGCCCTTGTCCATACAGCAGGCTGATTTCCTTCTCTTCTTCTCTAGGTGAAATACCAAGTTCAAGATATTCTGTTAATCATGTGTCTATATCCCAACAACATCAACATTTTAAGTGGGCATTGCTGTGATGGTACTTGAACTATCAGAAGAAAGCATTTATTGTGCACACAGGAAAACACACCGGGAGCAAGTTTAGGGTGGCTTTCTAGCTTGCTGTTTTTTGAAGTTAAATTGTACAAACTAATAGGTTTTGAATTTACGAATGTCTTTTCCACAATGTCTTTATATCAAACAGGACACATCTATTCTATACTTCTTCAACATGAAATTGTTTTATTAATTTAATTGTGCACATGCAAGAAATATGCAAGCGCAGGAATCCATAAATACAGGCACGTTAAAAATAAGCCTTGCCTAACACCAATAAAAGCTAGCAACAAATATTTGAAAACTTGAACTCTGTACAAATATGCAAGAAATCCACTTGGAGCCTGCTTAGAGCCAGTTTCTGGGCAGAGAAGGGTGACAGAGGAGCGTGCCCGAGGCCGTGCCCCCCTGGCCAGAGCCGGGGTTGTCCCCACGTGTCAAACCTGCAGGAAGGGTGTGTGGGGTGTGCCATGGGCACCCTCCCTTCCCAAAGCCACACTGCCACACCGAGGGCTCCGCTCCCCAGCCTGCTGGCTGCTCGGCCCGCGCCAGCATGGACAGAGAGCACCCTCCCTCTTTAATCACTTAAGAAGTTACTTATGATATGCAACTAAATATTTAGTTGTGCAGAGGACAGCTTGTCACAGACAGCTTTGTTGCTAATGTATACAAATGCTGGTATGGCACTGGCTTCCTCCCTGCGTGCACAGAGCTACACACACACTGACCACAGCCTAAATAAGCTGATTTATTTGTTTCAGTTATTTGATAAGTGCATCATACCTCAAACCCTACGAAACCACTTTAAGAGGATTATAAGTTTTATGATGTGAAAAGATTACCCTGAGTGTGCTGGGCAAAGTTTATATTCAGAGACTGTGCAAGAGGTGAGGCATTCACAGAGGCTGGAGAAGGAGGGCTTGATAGATCAAAAAGGGATTTTCTTTGTTGCTGCACCACTTGCCTGATTTTTTTCTTTCTCTTTTCTTCCATTAAAAGAATGGGCCTGGCAAGCCTCAGATTTGCCAGCTCCTCTGCCTTGCACTCAACAATGGGAATTTCAGGATCTACGCTTTTTTAAAAATAAGAAGCCATCATTTCACTGGCAAATGAAGAGAGGGGAGAGTTGAGCCTGGGAATTACCTGCAAAATGTGTCTCTGAGGCTCATCCTGCACTGGGAGTGTGGGGAGAGTGGCTCAGCCCAGTTTCCCTCAGGACCCCATGAGTACACCACCCCCAAGCACAGTCTCCCAAGGAGGCATCTGGGGCATCTGTAGAGATGCCAGGTACCCACCCCATCTTTGGGAGGGCTGTCCCATCACCCAGCCCCATGGTGGGGACCAGCATACACCAGCCCCAGTGCAGCTGAGGGTCCAGAGTGGTCAGCAGATAAGGGGAGAGGTGAGAACAAGGTTTTGGCCTTGAACTGACAAAATTGTGCCCATCTCATGTGGCTTTGCTGGGCTTGACACTTGTTTCATGATGTGGCAGAGAGGGGAAAATAATTTAGCCTTTTTACCCTTATTGTTTAATGTTTAGCAGATGCTCAAGGAATAATTATAAATAGGAGGCAGGAACAAAACCACTGATATATGTTTCCACCTATCCTTTTTAAAGGTCTTGCACAGCAAATGTTTAATACCGTGCTCTAATAATGTTCTTGTATTAACAGGGCAATGTGGCTAAAAAGGGCAATGCGGGAAAGAAAACAGGAACAGCAAGAGGAGGTAGTGCACACAGCATCAGAGAGGTCTGCTGACCTCAGAGGGCTTTGCTCAGGTGCTGGGGCAGCACTCAGGGAGGGTGCCTGGGGGTTTTGCTTTCCCACACAGGCCTCTGGGTCCTGCCTGACCCCATACCCTCTGTCCTGGCTGCATCAAAGTGGGGTCCCTATTACCCTTTCCCCCGGCTCCTCCCATGACGTGATTGGGCAGTGCTGCCCCATAGAGCTCTATTAAAAAATGTGCTCGTGCCCAGCGCTGCACAGTCCAAAATACTCCGCTGTTACTAAAAAAGCATTTTTATTATATTCTGTCTCCTGTGTCTTCCATAAGGGAGTTTTTATGTGTCACCAGAAAATACTGGGTAACACACTTTATTAGCCTCATGATACCATGGCCCATCAATACTTGTCGAGGCCTGATGAGATCATGCTACGATTGTTAATCAGAGCAAAGGCAGGAGGTGGAGTAGTGGGAAATACCTTTAGGAAAGAATCAATTAGAGAGAACAGTACTGCAGGTAAGCATGCAATGTGTTTTCCTGTGTAAAACAGCAGGCAGCTGCTCAGCCCATCACTGAAGTTTAAACATAACTTTCATTTAATAACAAACATTCCTTTTCTCAAGGAGAGAAGTACTGTGTTAGCAGAACATGCTTGTGATCAGTGAGTTGCTTCTTCAACCATTATCAGCTTCCTTAAGACCTATTATTTAGGAAAGTACTTAGGTGCACAGCTGGCTTTAAACAGATGGAGTGTGGCTGGGACAGTCTCATTTATTCTTTGCTAGACTAAGAGGTTTCAGCTTAAGAGATTGCCCAGCACAGCTCAGCATTGATTACTCACTTGGAAGGGTGTTCTTGACTTGGGTTTTTCCTCTTCAATGAGGACCAGTTTCCTGGAGAGGAGGGTGATTAATTTTTACTTCTTTACATATTTGTAAAAACTCAGAGCAAAGGCTGAGCCTGCTGCCAAAGTGATCTGAGTGTCACACAGGCGAGGTGCTGGTGCGGCGAGACCAGTGCCACCACACAGTGATCACTAGGATGTATTTAAGCAGCATGGCTCCAGGTGATGTTGTTTTAAAAACCTACTACTGTTGGTTGGTACTGATAGTGCACAATTCCTCTCTGCTGTATTTTTCATCCTGCCCGGGGTCAGAGGGGGGTAAGCTTTTTGTGACTGAACAGTGGAGATTGAGTGGTCATATGCCTTTTTCTTGGACTGCAGCAGAAATCTGCAGCTCCAGTGCTCACCTCTCATCCCTCCAAACTCTTGCTTGAGTTCCTAGGAGGACCCTTTAGACTGTGGTCAGTGTGAAAATCCCAAGATACTTTGATGAAACCTTGGGTGAAAACCGTGGAATTCACAGAACCTGTTTTGCACACCTGGCTGAGAATGAAACAAGGTGTTCAGTGGTTTCCATCCCCCAAAGTAATGCAGACCAGGCTGATGACAGATGCCAGGCTGATTGCTCAGTGCTACCAGCCTAGGTAGCACTTTGTCTGGTTTAAGAAGTACAGATATCTGTAACTCAGAAAATCCTTGCTGATCTGGTGCCAAGTGGAGAATTTCAGGAAAAAATGAGGAAGGAATCAGATCAGGCCCTGGTAACTCATACTGGCAGAGTGCTTGCAATGCATCTCCCTATACTTTTCCAAGGATACAAATAAGAACGAATTTTGCATGTCTGGGACCAGCCATCCAATAGGAGAAACCTAGAAATCCCATCACACTATTAGTACAGAAACATCCTACTCTATTAATTTGGATCCTAGGGAAGTCATGCTGAGAAAAATATGGGTGCTTAACAGTCCTAGCAGAACAAATACAGAGAAACAAGCAGTAAACAATAATACACCCCCAACCAGGTGAATATTTCAGAGAGTCCTCAGAGTTATTTTAGGAAATTCTCATAGACAACCCTTGATCTGAGCTATGTCAGCCCCTCTGAGAGATTCCTTAAGGACTCTTGGCAGGAGGCACTCATCCATGGTTAATAAGACCTCTATTTTCACAGCACAGTGAATTGGCTCCTATGAATGTTAGACACAGCTCTGAACTCGGGGTTTTCATTAGAGGGCAGGAGTAGGTGGGGTTTTTCTAGTGCATTTCTCCCAGTGTAAATTAAATACATGAGCTCAGTAAGTATAAAGAGAGCAAGAAATCTCAAAAACAAAATTCCAAGTGAAAAAACCCTCACACCACCAAAACAAACAAAACAACAAAACAGCCTCAAAACAGAACAAAAAACTCACTAGAAACCAGACGGAGGCAATCATGAATCAGTAGATGCTTTTACAAGCCAAACATATTTGGTTTTACTAAAATGCACCTTCCTGAACTGGGAATAGAAATAAGTGCATCTCAATGAGATGAAAATATGTTTCCCAGTGACCCCTAGGAGCTGCTTATCTTGCTGGGTGTCTGTATTCTCCTCTGCTCTGAAAAGAACTGGAACTCTGCATTTAAGAATAGCAACTTCATTCCATGGCTCTTCTAGAAAAGAGGTACTGTCAAAAGCATTTCTGTGTAAGTCCAGGTGTATAAGATGCACTGGGTACAGGGGCAACAAAGCTGCTTAAAAGTATAAATTTACTGTCCATTGGTTAGCACAATTCCTGCAGGCCCCATTAAATTTTTTTAAATGGATATCAGGTACAAGAACAAAGCTGAGAAATCAAATACAAATCTGCTTTGCTCAGGGCCAAATTCTGTGTTCATAGTTTACTCCTATGCTTTGTAGAGCTATTCCAATTAACAATGCATCTGATAAATGGAAAAAAAGTCCTAAATACTCCAGTTTTGGCGGAATGTTTCAGTTCAGAAGGGACCATTAGATCATGCAACCTCATTTTTGTTTATCAGGGGGCTTTCTATTTAATCTAGCTATACTTGGATAGGGCCCAGTGGCCCCTTTGGCTGCAGAACACTTGCCTTGACTTGACCATATCTTCCAGAAACATTCTCTAGCTTAATCTGAGGACACGGGTTTAGGCACTGAGCATCCTGCCTGCCCACGTGAAAATCCGACGTATCCCTGCCAGGTTGATGGGAGGAGAACTCTTCAGTAAGTCTGACAGGGCCAGATCCTGAAGAAGCCAGCAGGAGGGAGAAAATTTTTCTAAACCCATTTGCAAACAATTTTCACTAAACACTTCCGTAAACCTTCTGGGCTCTGTAATTCAACACTGGCTTTGAGCTCCAGCCTTTTATTGGCAGTGTATCTTGGCTTGATCTCATGCCTCTAATGCTAAAAGCCAAGTTTTGAAAATTAAACTGTTGGGTTGACTATGGGCTAGATACACTCCCGATCCAAGTACAGTGGTTCTTGAATCTGTTTGTACTGATTTACAATGAAATCAGTCTTTCAATCTTTTTTTTTTTTCACTTTTTCCTCTTTTTCTATGAGAATAAATAATAAAATCAGTTCACTTAAACTGCTTCACTTTCTATTGAATTCTGGAGTCCTTATGGACATATGTGGCTCTGACTGTTGTAAGACTGGTGTTTCCAGTGCTTTCAGGCAATTCCCCTCCCTTGATCCCTCTCATGGCAAACAAGTATTTGATGTGAATAGAGCAAAACGTGACAGAAAAAACCGAAAGTTTGTAATGGAGACATACTTTGGGAATCAGATAAAGATGGAAAGAGTAAAGAGCAAAGATTTAATCCGTATTCCTGCTGATTAGCAGTGAGAAGGCATGACAGTTTTTTATTTAGATCTTTCCGTTTGCTAGTCACAGGCAAGAGAACCTAGTGAGGTGAAGTTTTAGTTTAACTTAGTTTTGGATTTAATACAAACAAATCTTCACACAATTTTGTTTTATCATCTCTGGGCCTCATGTGACACCTCACTCTTGTGTTTTCATGTGTTCTGCTGTTGCCGTACAGTGACATTCACTTTTCATGGACAAGAGGTGATCTCTTTTTTCCCAGCTCTCAAGGCTACTGAGCCCACTGGCAGCATATTGGACTTTCTGTGCCCTTAAAATAAAATGCAGACAAGAGGCAAACGATGAAAGATTTGCCACCTGTGTCATGGGGTAAGGGCAATTTAAGTCAAATAGAAGATATATGTATGTATGAAATATGTATATGCATTTATGTTTTGTTTTGTTTTGTTTTGTTTTGTTTTGTTTTGTTTGTTTTTACTAGCTTGTGTTACTCCCTTCGTTTTTGCCTTACTAATAATACAATACCGTGTTAGTTTAAAGCTAACTTAGGAAACTATGTAGCATAAGGGACTCATAACTTTGTACTCTTCTGGGAACTTGCTGAGACACTCAAAGTGTTCCCACCATAAGGTGGACCAAGTGTTTGCTGGTGAGACATCATATGGCAGTTTTGAGATGTCTATCACTCATCATACCAGTTTTCTAATTTTTTCCTTACAATTCACTATATCTGTTGGGAAAGTTTACCTTAGAGAACTGTTGTGGGAGTAGAATGAAATGTTTTGGTCTGGTGAATGGAAATGCAAAGTTTTGATCACTTTCCTCACCCTAAATATCACAGGAGCTCAGCACACTCTCCAGCCCACCATCCTCATCAACCAGACAGGTGCTGCTCTACTTTTGCACTCATTTAATCCAGGACGCGTTTGCATTTCTAACTAATTTGTCAGCTTCCATTTGGGAAGCATTCTTTCACAAATATTTGCAGAGGCTGTGCCTAATAAGATCATTCAGGCAGGTGTTGACCATAGTGACACAGGGATGGGAATACATCCTTGGAAACAAACTCATGCCCATTCGTGTGTGCACGAACTTAGGCACTCTTCCTCACACACCCCTTCTTTCCTCTGCTCCTCGGAAACCCTGCGCCTACAGGGGCACACACGGACTCAGTGCATGTCAGAAAAAATGCCAGAATGTCACTGAAGCTAGAGTTTAACTTCCTCGTATGAATAAAACTAATGGTGCTATTTAAATACAATAAAAACATGCAGAGCTGCACTGCCAAGTTGTGCAAGGTCACATTGCAATGTGTCGGCTGTAAAGATTTCTAAGGAGCCTGTTTTCTTGAGTAATAGCAGTTGGAGAAATGCACTTATCTGAAGAATGAGACTGTTATAGGTTTCTGTAAATCAAACCCTAGCCAAAGAGCAGTTCCTTAATATCTATTTTCCACTTCAACACTTTGACTATGGCACACACACTGGGCTAAATCCTGCCCAGCTCACATAAGCAGCCCACTCAAGCCGATGCTGGCATGACCGGCACCGTGTAAATGCAGAAGATAGCTTGAGTCACTCCATGCAAGTAGGAATAGAAGGGTTTGCTGCTTTCTGCACACGAATATTAGAAGTGGTACCAGGCCCGAATTTCTCTTCTAGATGGGCTCAAGCCATGTAGAGTTCCAGATAAACCAAGCTCGTAGGAAGTGAAGTAAATCTGATGGACTGAAGCATAAAAAGCAGCCGATCCACAGATGCCACCTTTTGGGGTTCTACCACCTCTCCTGCATTCTCAGGCAATGCACACCTTTAGTGGGTGTCCTTGGGGTTCACAATGGGTGATCACTGAAAGCACTTCAAGGTGCTTTTGAGAGGGCTGTAAGTATTTCTCGCTTTAGATTTCCACTTGTGGTTGTCAGTACCAGGGAAATGAGGCTCCCATCCAGCGCAGCTTCTTGCCACACGTGTGCATGGGACTGGCTCAGCTTCCTCCTCTTTGGGGCATATTTGGGAGCGTTACAGAGAGCCACTTTGGGGAACCCCCTCTTGTGCAGAGCTACCCCAAGCAGTACGTGTGAGCTGGGAGGTGGTGTGGCAGGGTCCAGCGTGAGCCCCCACAGCCGGGGGGTGCCTGGGGAGTGGGAGCTGGCTCCTGGCATCACGCTGCTCCCCAGCACGGGGGGCTGCCTCCTGTGACAGCCCCGCCAGCCAAAAACACGGGCATCTCTAAAGGGTGTTTCACAGATTCTGTTAAATACCGTTATTCACAGGAAGCCTTAGAAAAATCTAACACTGCATTCACTTCTAAGGTATAATAGATGTAAAGCCTTTTTTTTAAATCATTTTAATGCGATCATTTGTTGGGCCTTAGGGTAAAATTACATTTCACAGCTCCCTTGTTCCCATGCTATGTTAAAAAAGAGATTGATGTCTGAAATTTCAACTGTATTTGTCTTACGAATTTGTCCGACTCCCTGGAGAATAATTGTCTCATATCATTTGAAGGCTGGTAATTCCTTTGGAATGACCTCTGTGTTATAATTACAGCAAGAGTACTAGCATGTAGCTAGCCAAAGTGAAAGTTAATGTTCTTGGTTTCTAGCTTTGTTATTTTTATTAAACTGTTCCCCTTTAGAAGAAATACCTGGAGATATGGACTCTTACTCAAAAGAGCTTTTTGCAGATAACACAAAATGTCATTTTTCCTGCAAAACACTTACATGCATTAACAATTATCTGAAGGTTGCAATGTATTCTTAAAGTCATGTGCATTTCTGGAATATATTAGAAGAATTGGAGGCTTCAACATGTCATTTGCCTCAGGATTATTTATTTTATCCCACTTCAAATGTTTTGAAATTTTTTGAATATATATTCAGCCATGGCTCATGTCGTTTTTCTGTCATGATATGGGATTGAACTGAGAATAACCTAAATATACCTTCTCCTTAGGAAAGAAAATCCTGCAGAGACGGGAAGAAATCTAGAGAAAAGTAGTGAGCAGATCAAAAGGCATAGAGAATTAGATATGCACTTGCAGAGGTAATGAAAAAGAGGATGCAATTCAGTGTACAGCTTTGGCCTGTTTGTGTTGGTCTCTGTGGACCACCAGCCCTGATTCTGAGCCGTGCTGGGGCTGCGGGAGGGGTGCAGAGGGAAAGCCCTCCCTGCAGCCCTGGGGGCACTCTCAGCAATGTGCAGGCACTGCGATGTAGAATTACTGTTACCATTACAACGATTTACATGCTCGAATCCTGTCTGCCTCAGCAGAGTGATAAATACCTCAAAATATTATGCATTATAGGGCCTATTCTATTCTTGATTTACAAGGTCAATCGCCTATACTAACCTCTCTTAATGTTGGTGGGAATTTATTTTATAAATTTTCAGCACACCCAGAAAGGACCCGGGAGTTAATCTGTCGTGATTCTTCTCTCTAGGGGCAGGACCAGCATCTTACTTCCCCCAACCATAGTTCTTACACACATTTTTGGGTGATATTTGAAGGTAAAAATGTGGTTTGGTGAGTGGGATGGGGCTGCATGCTTCATTTGAGAAGCAAACATGGACTCTGCTTAATACATTTACTGCATTATAGTTCTAAAATGGGAACATTTATCATTTGTTATACTAATAGCTGAGATATTATTAGTATTTTTTTAGCCTCTGCCCACTGTGAAACTACGATATCTTATAGTGGATATTCATTATTTATTAGTGGATAGGTTTTCATGCATGTTATGACCTTTGACCAGCTCAGTTACAACTCTGAGATATTAGAGTAGCCCATCTTCATTATTAAGAGATATGTATCTATAACTGCTTAATAATAACAAAAGAAAACCTAACACTCCATCTTTCGTACTCTTTTGAACAATGTCCTTGTTTAATGTCCTTGAACAATGTCTTCTTTTGTCCAGTGAGCACAAAACCAAAACTGAGACTTCTGAAACAGGCTGATGAATCTTTAGGGATAGTCCGTATGGCCTTGCACTTGTAGGCAACAAGAAAGTTTTGGTCCATGTTCCAGCAGCTGAGTTAATCTCTTTTTCTTTGTATTTTCTGATAGTTCTAGAGGGCTATGCCTAGTTTCCAGGCTAGTAACGGCAATAAATAATTTCACATTTTTTGGCTGATTTAAAGCATATATGCTTTTTGTTAACTTAGAACAGGAGGGATTCAAATTCATGTCATAAATGGCCTAGAACACTCACAAATGTATGGGCATAAAGTCACTAAAAATAAAGCTTCTCAAAGTTCTTTTAGTTCAATGACTGGGTATATTTGTAAAGCAGTCTTGCATAGAGGCAGTATGGTGACAGAATTAAAGGAAAATGAGAAACTTTGTTGAAGCTTAATGAGAATTAATGTTTTGGCCATTGAACTTGATGGATATGTTGGAAAAATAGTTAAAGTGCTTGCTGTGTTAATGTCAGCTGACATAACAATTGTTTCCAGAGAACCAGACTTCTGAATCCTCATATAAAGCACTGGGGAACTTGAACAACACAAAAGAATGTAAGGTTTGGAAAGAATGGGGGCAGGGCAAGGAAAGAAAAACATTATATAAGTTAAGCTACTTCCAGCTCATTTTTCCCCATTGAAATAATGAACATAAGGGTGTCTCAGCAGCAGTCCAAGCCAAGTTTAGACAGAGCTTCAAGACTGCTATCTTAAGCATAAGAACCATCTCGTGCGCTTACCAAGCTGCACCAAAGAGTCTTTTACTCACGTCTGTAGTCCTACATTGAAATGAAAGCTGGTTTATTGGATGAAAGGCAATAAAGACCTTGGGGAAAAAACCAATCTCTCAACTAGCTGAAGACTGCTCTCCTCACGGAACTCAGAGGAGCCAAAAGCAGTGCACAGAGTCTAGTGCTGTGTGTGCACAGCAGGGAGGCAGAAAGACAGCCCTGACCTTTTTCCACAGCACAAGCCCACCACTGCCCTGCTGAGTGGAGATGGAGAAAGCAAGAAGTATCCTCAGTGGCTGCAGGCTTGGACCCAAACACTCCAATCCTCTGAAGTTTTCAGTCTTCATCTGTGCCGTGCTTCAGCACCCAGCCATCAGCCATGCCCCAGGGGTCCCTGATGGCTCCCAGAAATCTCACACCCTTTGTAAACTCCTCTCTGAAAGGAATTTTGTCTTCTTTTTTTTTTTTTTTTCCCTAAGTGCATCATATAATTCAAGATGCTACAGAACAACTTTATTTGGTCTGGATCAACTGGTGTTTGAGCTGGCAACCGCCCACAAAGGTCCTCTGCCATAGTTATCATGTTGCACACACTCGTTAACCTCCCTGTATAAAATAATGAGTAGAATATGCACAACGTTACCAGTTTTTCTTGAGTTCAAAACCCAGAAGAACCCACAAATCACCAGAGGAAAAGTTTACAGCACTGGGGTAAATTGGAGGACACATCTATTACTGTGCCAGTACCAAAAAAAAAGTATTTTCATTGTGAAGAAAGATGTGTTCATTCTCACATCACACATGCACAGAATAATATCCTAATGGTTTCCCACAGACTGGAGACTAATCAGTGGAAAATGAAAAAAGATATACTATCTCTACCTTCTCTCCCCCTCACGTTTTCTGAAGCCATGTAGAAGCCTCCATGTCGTTTGTTCATGTACCAGGGCAGTGAGGGGATCTAAACAACACATTTTGTATGAGAAGCTTTGTAGCTCTTCCCTCAATTCCAGTGTTCAGCTCTCGGGACCCAGCCCAGCTGAGAAAGGGGTTTTGATGGAATGACCCTTGGTTCCCACCCACTGCTTGGGCTGTGATAGTCAAGATTATTCTTCCAGTCTATTTCAGTGACTGCCAGAGGGGTCCGTGAATCATTGTGAGGTATAAAATGTCCTTACTGCATGTTTTTTGAAAAGCCTGACCCGGTGAGGGCAAGCTTTTCATTACAGACTTAAAGTTTAGGTTTTAAAGCTTTCCTGGTCCCCATACAGGGCAACTCTGTAGGCTGCTACACTCCCAGTGTACATGTTGCTTGCATATGAGGTACTTCCATCAGTTTTGACGTAGCCAGCTTCATTCTTGAAAATGCTTGAATAGCCACAGATTGTATTTCACAAGATGATGGTTCTGATTAGTCCCAACTGCATATATGTTGCTTTGGTCACAGAGAGTGTTAGCTGTCTCTAGAAGAGCAAAAGTGATGACCCTGGTAACTACAGGCCTGTCAGTCTCACTTATGTTACTGGTAAAATTATGGAGAAGATTATTCTGTTAGTTATTGAAAAATACCTGAAAGAGGTGATAGTCCTGCTCTGCTGTGCACTGATATGGCCTCATGTTCAGTATTGTGTGCAGTTTTGGGCACCACAATACAAAAAAGACATTGAGCTGTTAGAGAGTGTCCAAAGGAGGCCACGGGGATGGTGAGGGGCCTTGAGGTGAAGCCGTGTGAGGAGTGGCTGAGGTCACTTGGTCTGTTCAGCCTGGAGAAGAGGAGACTGAGGGGAGACCTCACTGCAGTTACAACTTCTTGTGAGGGGAAGAGGAGGAGCAGGCACTGATCTCTTCTCTGTGGTGACAGTGACAGGAGCAGAGGGAATGGCCTGAAGTTGTGTCAGGGGAGGTTTAGGTTTGAGGTCAGAAAAAGGTTCTTCCCCCAGAGGGTGGCTGGGCACTGAACAGGCTCCCCAGGGAAGTGGTCACAGCACCGGCCTGACAGAGATCAAGAAGAATTTGGACAACAGTCTTGGTCACATGGTGTGATTCTTGGGGTTGTCCTATGCAGGGCCAGGAGCTGAATTTTGATTATCCTTATAGGTCCCTTTCAACTCAGGATATTCTATGACTCTATGATTTTTAAGCCCCATTGCAAACCTCATTTTAGAAGGGTTCACCTGCCCTGGCTCCATCTTTTCCATCTTTCCTCACACAGAAAACCTGAGAAAAACACTAGTTTCTTTCCTTGCATGGGAAACAGATTGCTGGCAGACCAAGCCCCACAGCAGCCTTGCAGCAGTTCCACTTACCAAGAGAGGCATCAGTTCTGTTTGGCAAAGGCCCTGCTGAGCATCGCACTGCCCGTGTCTTTTCCTACGCTATGTGTTCAGCACGGGCTGAATGAACGAGACACAACTGCGGTCACACCACAACCCCTCTTTCAGAGGGGTGGTGGTGGCTGGGATGTTGTTAGCCTTAGAGGCTGTGAGTTCCCCAGGCTGCCATCAGAGACCCTCTGAAGGGAAAAGTTTAGGAACAATTTAGAAATTATAGACCAGATCATAGAGCTATCATAAAGCTTTCATCAGTCAATAAAACAGGCTTTCCTTTTCATAAAAAAAACTTCTCAAACTTTTTTGTCTTATAAAAAGAATATTGATGCTGGAACCCTGAAAACTTCATCTGAACTTTTATTTTCTCTGCTTCTCTTTTCATTTCCTGTTTTTCTTTTCTTTCTATGCGGTGAGTGCTTTCATGAGGGCTTTAATGCTTTTTGATCCACTTATGGGTGAGGTGCCTCAAATAACACCTCCATGTTGCCTATCTCTGGTTTCTACCAGCAGGTCACCAGGCAGCCGTGACCTCCTAGGAGTTCAGAGAGGGATGTCATCTCCGGTCCTCTGCATCTTCCAAAGGTGAGGAAGAACACGAGATTAGGTGGGGTGAAATATTGCAATTCCAACCCCTCTACCATTTTTAAGGGTTCTTGAAAGAGCATCGTGAAAATGGCACACACTGAATGACCTTCTTGCTGTCTTTGCGAGAAAAACATTCTTTCTGTGAAGCGCTTGTGCCAATATCATCACAGTGTACACAGCCAATACGTAGAGCAGGTGACATATTTTTCCATTTCAGTTCATTTTTCCTTCACAGGTGGAAAACAGAAGCCAGTTGCCACTCCTGGCTGAGCCCCACCTTGCCTTGTACTGCAACCTGCAGGCCTGCTGGTGTTCTAATTGCTGAGGCTGAAGTGCCAGCACTGGGTACAGGGTGCCTGTATTGTGACTAGCTTATTGCATGAAGGCAGTATTCAGAAAATATTTAGCTATGTTTTCCTAATGTTTGTGTGCTGGTTAAGTTTTTTTTTAGATTTAAATCTTTCTTGTTGGGAGAAAGGCAATGCTTATGCCTGCTTGTGTTATATCCAGTGGTTGAGAGTCTGCTTTCAATTGTCGACATTCAAATATTAATAAAGGAAATAATGATAGAAAAGAATTACAGCTGTTTTCCCCAAGGTGGTTCTGCATAGGTAAGGCAGAGGGCCTTTCATATGATTTGATTACTGTAATATACACATTTAGCGTTTGTTGACACATGGGTATTTCAGCACAAATCCTACTCTGAGTTTTGATCGCATAAATATTTTGAGTCTATCTGTCAAGAAGATATCTGAAGAAATCAGAAACACAGGAAAAAAAAGAAAAGATAAAATTAATCATGTAACTTATTCACAGTGAATAATTTGGTCCACTCCATCTCTATGTCTTCACAGGCAATATTGCACAGCAGTTGACAGCCCTGGTTTGGTGACAGTCAGGAAATCAGTTCTCTCCACCATTGTCCTCTTCCCATGACTCAAACTTTTACAATTTAATAGTAAGGGATTTTAAATTATTGCTGGACAGTTGATTGAAAGTTGCTGTACCTGTTTTCAAAATGTTGTAAGTAAAAATTGATGTGATTTTGAAAATGGAAAACTATTGTATGAAACTCTTTAGCATCAAGAGAGCTTCCTGGACTATGGCCATGAGCTGCATTTACTCAAGTCAATTTTGCATTAATCAGTGTGCCTTGAAGATTACGTCCTATGTTTTTTTATTTAGTGGGTCATATATTTTAAAAAGTGCCTTTAAGTGTTTTGATGAAACACATTAAAAATCCACTGTAATGCCTAGGTGGCTGACAGTGTTAATATATAGCAGGTACCTTTGCCTTTGCAGTTTAAATAATCTGAAGGAGATGCTTCATTATTTATTTTTAAATTTTATCACCAGAGATCTGTAATATCTGAAAATTAAAGTTATGGTACTTGTCTCCAATATCTTCAAAAATAATAATGAATATTTTCCAGTCACTCAACCACAAAATCAGACTTTTAAATGAAGTTTTCCATCTAGAAATTACATAAATGATCTGATGTTCTTTTACACCACCAAGAGAGCATGAAAATTAACCCTGGCTATCTTTTTGTTGCCTATAGAGTCCACAGAAAGAGTAGCGTAACATCTGGTAAAATGGCAGAAGTCAGGCCATGGTATATTCTGATTTTCTAAATATTCACAGGTCTGATGCTTTTTCTATATCCTGTCTAAACATTTTGGCCACAAAACGGACTTTTCATGACCAGACTTCATCTGAATTTCCTAGTTTTTAGTGAAGAAATCTCGATGTCGCGGGGGTCCTACCGGCCGCAGAAGGATCTTGTAGTCTCACCTCCGCTCCTGGGTGCAAAGGTGAGCCCATGAATAAAGGCTTCAGGGTCCAACCCTCCATTCTAAGTTAAGATAAGCATGCGCAGGCAGGGACATGTCCTCTTCAACAGACAAATGGCAATCATGGAACACAAAGCAGTGTGCACGTGCTGCTTTAGCCAGCAAAAAGCTCTTGACGCTTCGCATTGGCGTGAGCTGGTGGTGCTTCAACACAGCTCTCCTGTGCCCTGGCAGAACTGTGTGAGCGTGGAAGAGAAGCAAGAGCAGCAGCCATGTTAAGAGAGGTGTACTTCAATCCCTCTTTAATAAGAATCCAGACAGCTGGCTTTTTTAGGGCTCTCTAAAACAACATTTTCGCAGGGAGAAGACCAACCCAAAACACTGCAGTAAGAGCTGCCTTGTTCGTGTCCTGGAACTGCCTGTCTACTGAGCTGAACTCCTGTGGGGAGGAAGCCTTCTCCTGCGATGGGGCCTCCATGGCAGGAAGAAAGGATGGCTGTAGCAATTCACACATTCTGGAGGCCAGGATGGAGGAACGCAAGCTGTGAATATGAATATTCACAAAAGTTATACACACAGCTAAATGCAAAGGACTGGCTTCAGCTCAGTCTAGGATTTGAGCACATATTTTGTTTCAATGCTAGTCTATCCAAACTAATTTGTCCATCTCTAGTAATTTTGCCCAGTGGGCCTCATCTCACAGCTTTTAGTCTTTATTCAGGCTGTAAGCCCATTGACCTCAGTAAAATCTCTGCCAGGATAAAGATTGAATGAGGACCGCAGGATTCAGGCTGAATATCTTGAATACCATTTAGATAGGATTTCCTATAAAAAGATCTTGAAATTTCTTTAAATAAAATCGTAGGGAAGTGAGAGGATGATAACAACTTCAGTGACATGATTCAGAATAATCACTTCTCAAATGTAGGCATGAGATAGAAGACAGGAAATGAACCTTTTGAAAGAAATACAGCCTACGTAACATGCTGGGAGTGGTCAATGTGTAAACAAGTTCTGGCAGTGGTGAAGTTATGTGAATACACAAGAATTATTTAGTACTTTCCTCTGACTAGAAGCAAGACCACACAAATACAGGCCTGTCACAAATATATATGTAGGGAACGATGACTCCAATTCATTACATTTGGTGGGATTCCGTGTGTTTTGCTGGGCTGCTGACCTACTGCAACAGTATTAAAATGCACTGGGGTGCATTTTTTAAATTACAGAGGAAGAATGAGAGAAGCCTTTAAAAGGCTTTGCATGTACAGCCAAGTCCACAGTTGGTGCAACTCTCTGAGGCTGTACTACCAGTAAGGCTGAGTAAAGCCCTGGGACTGGAACAGAAGTGCTCACTGACTGCCGTCCTACACAAGGTCATTTAGCAGGTTTTACAAGCTGTTCTCTAGCCATATTTGAGTTACTCTAATTTTGCATTATTGTGCAGTTTCACATCCCTTTATATGCCCAGCCACTGCTAGAGGCTTTCTTGATCTTGGTTGCCATTTGTTAAAAACAGAGGGAGTGTACAGTGGTTCACTCAGGATGGGAGAGAAGAAAAGATGAGAGAGCTGCAGACAGGGGCTTTGAAGAAATTGGATGTTAAAGTTGGAGCTCTATTAAGCTTGAACTCCCTTATTTTGGCAAGGGCTAAAGTTGAAATTTGTGGAGTTTTTTTGGCCTTCCATCTAGATCTGACCTATCCTCTGAGAGTATGTGGATATTTTTGGCTTTTTAGAATATACTGCACAGATCACAGATCAGAAAAATTACAGCTGGCAAAAACCTTTCCTCATTTACTTTGTCTGCCTGTCTGTGAAGGATCGTTCCCTAGAGTCTGTTTTTGTAGTATTCGTAACACAATCTAGAACTAGTGAAAAGGGGAAAGTTTGTCCAGAGAAGTCTACTATTTAAGAGAAGAGCTTAATCTGGATTTTTATTTTTGGTTGTTGCTGTTTTGTTTTGTCTGGATGAAACACACTAGAATTTACACAGTTGTCTCTGTATACCTTGGTACAGGAGAAGATTTGCACGGCTATTTATTTTTGTGATAACCTCTGCTTCAGACAGATCTGAAGAATCTGTTAACCACCATCTGAGCTGATTTCCACCTGAGGTGAGAATGAAGGACTACTGCACAACATGTGAACAATGCATCACAAAGAGGCTGTAGTTTGGTATCTGCACTGCAGTAGCACTTTCCAGTCCTTCAGAATATACAATCACATGTGAACAGTGTCCAAACCAAAATTAAAACTATAACATGGCAACATCTTTCACGTCCCATAAAAAGAAAGAAAAAAAAAAGAAAAAAAAAAGGAAAAACCGCCAAACAACCAAAACACTTGAAAGAACCTCCAGAATGCCTGCAGATCTTTCTGTCTTGCTTGCTTCTAGGTCACATGGGAATGCACTTCAGGGGAGCTCCCACAGTGCCTACCCAGTAAAGGGAGTGGTAAAAAATCCCTTAAGGAGCCTGGTTGCACTGCGGTTTTTTCTCCCTGCTTTTCACACCACGTGGAGTTTGTAGGCTCAGCCTATGGATCCTGCCTGGCAAATGGATGGGTCACAAAACAGCACACTGCTGGTCTGATTGAGACTGAAAATGTGATTATGTCATGTCCTCACAGAATTATATTAAACTTCTCTTTTGCTGGGTTAAATCTAAGAAAAATAACCTCTATATTTCTCTTGTTTCGAATTGGCAGTCCAAGGTTTAACATAATGCTTCACAAATTGCATGAGCCCCACATCGTAGTTGCTTTTTAACAGGTCTGACTCTGCTTCATTAACTGGCTCCTTCTGGCATAACACTTTCACCCATCAAATTTACCTGTTCTTAACTGTCTTGAAAGAAACTCCAAACTGTGAGTAGTAGTTAATACTTCTCTCTGTACCACATCTGGTATTGCTTAAGGTTATGCATAGGCTCTTAACAGTCATTTTCCTTTCTGCAGTACAAAATGAAACATATTGATTATAATTTGTTTCCACTCTCTTTTATCTTTTTTTTTTTTAATCAGTACTTGGAAGAAAAATATTCAAAGAGTGCTTTTCTCTATTTTTACTCTGTTTCTGCAGCAAGCTAATTTCTATGAAAAGTTACCTTCAATGAAGGCAAAAGGATAATTTTCATTGTGATTTTGCCAAATGTGTGTTTTCCCTTATGAAAATCCTCTAATAATCTCAAAATACTGGATAGAGATCTTACAGTTAGGGCACGGAATATAAATCTAAGCATCCCTCAGAGTTCTGTGGCGTTATGAACCAATCTAATTTTGCTGCTGTGGTTATCACAATGACTTTGTGAAGCGTATGGATGGCTTTCAATAAGGTGGACTGAAGGTCCTGAGTCAGGGAATGTCATTGTCTTACAGACAAATGAGTGCATCTGCATAGCTCTGAGAACATATGAAATCCCAGTTAAGCCAGTGGGATTTACCTTGCTCATGAAAGGGAACTTTCCCCTGCAAGGGAAATTGACAGGTGACAAAAGTTCCTTCTGTCCTATGACTCTTGATAACTGTTCAGCTCTGGACTTGCTTTTCAGTTTTTTCCTATTTCTTATTTTCTTTTTTTTTCTTTCTTTTTTTTTTTTAATTTAGAATACAACAGGTTTAAGGATCCAATTAGCTTCTGTAACAGAGCTGGCATCCAAATTATTAAAGAGAAAAGAGTTCATTTATTGAAGTACTGGGCTTATGTTACTTTTGATTTGGAATTTGTTTTTCCTTAATATCCTCTGGCATTGCAGGGGAAGAAGAAACGAAGCCCTTCCAGTGATAAGGCACAGTCTAACGTGGGAAATGTTTTAACAGTACCCAGTTACCATGACAGGTGTCCCATCTGACTCTGAAATGCGATGGGGTCCAGCAACATTTGCACCCTATTTCAACCTCCTCTTTTAGGTTTTCTGCCTCTGCCACATCCCTAGTCCAGATCAAAAAAGGAGCCAAAACTCTGGTATGTGCCATGCAGTATACCTCTCCCGGACACATTCTGAAGGACTATTTTAAGCTTTAATTAAGGCTTTGAACTGGGTTTTAAGATATTTTCTTCCATCATATTAGCTTTTAAACCATTTCCTACCAGTACACTCTTTCCACCTATGGAAGATCTTTCTTCCAGCCCACTGCCTACACTTTTCAAAGGTATTCTTCAAGCTATTTCCATTTCTATTTCTTAATCTGTTTCCCATTTCTTTCTCTCTTTCTGAAACCAGCACTTCTCTTGCACCAGATTCACCATCATCTCCTTGCCCTCCTTCCTGGCATGTTTTGCTCTCTGAGCCCATCCCCAGCTGGGTCTTTGGATTAGGAGGAGAAAGTGACTGACCAGTCTTTCACACTGTGGATAGTGTTTGAATGTGCTTTGTGCAGTTCCAGCAGCAAAAGGAACAGTAAAATGCTTGGAAAATGAGAACTGGATCTTCTCAATTAATTCCTTTGCTTCTGTCTTCCTCAGTAAACTAATTAGGGAGTGGGGCTATTTGGGAACATCTTTCCTGGTAAGGACAAACACTGCAGTAACGCAGCTATACTATTCCTCGTCCTCATGGCTGGTGAATTTCCATTTCTTATACCATATCCAAAGCTTGCCTAATTTGATCACTTCTTTGCTCTAAAAGAGAGATTTGCAAATGATTCTAACATGATATTTATGGATAACATCTTTATTCTGTTAGGTTTATCTGAAACAGAAATATAAGCAGTGAATAAGGTCCAAATGTCTTTTGAGAATAGCCTCATGGAATGACAAGTGAAATTATCCAATAGAGATGGTGCGTGCCTTCCTTTGCGCAGTGAAATTTTGTTTTCTGATCACACTTTTTGCCTATAGAAGACATTTAAGTGCCGCCAGTGTTACCCTGCGATTCGTTGTACTTGTGGTACCACAGGATGATGAATTCAGACGTATCTGCTGGGAACCAAGCATTATCAAGAGGATTTCACAGAGGAAAACTAATTATTTAAAGGAGCAGCTGAAATGTATTTCTGTTCTGAATGTCCCCTAGAGCCTGGCTAGTAGGGACATTCAGCCCATAAATATGGACTAAACTCTATTTTCATAATTGATTTGCAGTACATCTTTAAGTGCTAAGGAGGCCAGGTGGTTCAGCAGTGACTGCAGCTTGATTCCTGTACAATAAAGAATCTGTGCATGCTGCACTCAGGCAAGTTATACCATGGACAGTTGAAGCCGATAGGAATCCATGTAATAATTCTCACTCCATCATTTTCAAACATTAGTGACTTACAGGTCCTGATCTTAGTTCTGAATTTGCCTTCGTTTTCATTGATTTTGTGGTATATCTCATGCCCACTGCAGTAAATTACTGAGATCATAAATGATGACTCATGAAGCCGAGAGTGAAGTCAATGCCATCGGGGTGAACAAAATTAATGGATGCTGGTGGGTGATCTTTGTGCTTTCCTGTATCTGTTGTTTGAACCTCTTCATTGCACATGGGCCTTAGGAAGCCTGGGGGTGTGATCACAAAAAATAGCTCCATGGCTCAGAGTTCTCTTGCACCTCAGTTAAATGAGCAGGGGGCTGAGGAAAGGGGGTGCACAAAGGATTTTAGTAATTTTTTAAAATTTCTCTATTTCTTATATAACAACACGATGCTGGTCTGGTAGTTCCAGGATTGTGATCCTTACAGCAGCAGGCCAGCAGAAATTGAGGTAACATTGCCTAAGGCAGTTATAAACTTTCAGCAATAAAAGTTGACCTATATTTGCAACATCTTTCCCCTTTTTCAGGGCAGGAGGGAAGAATCATTACTGTCTTATTTATTGACAGTACTGCAGAAGCACTCTTCATGCTGCCCAAAAGCCTGGCATTATCTTTCCTTAGGAGGCTAAGTCACTCACAGCGAACAATAGGGGATCCTTTGAGAAATACTTTCCATATTGCATAATACACGAATTGGGAAAAATGCTTCACTAACTTCAACAACAGAATGTTTTTAAGGAGGAAAATGTAGTCCAACTGGGGGTAAAGCGGCTTGCATAGACTTACAATAATAAAGGGCTCTTTGATAGGATTAAGCCAGTGTCACTGGCCATCCAAAAGCTGCCTGTTACCACAGACAGCACAGAACACCACTGGTTGTATGACGTGCAGCAGCAGAGATTGTGTTGATTTGCAGCTCAGTGACTGCAAAGTAACCATCAGTGTTTGGTTGGCTGCGTGCTTCACTGACACAGATACAAGTCAGCATTTGCCAGCATGAATGTGACATGAATCTTCCACAATCCTTGTCACATGAAGAGACCCTACCAGAAATGATGCCCAGTTGCCTCCAGTCAGTGACAGCATCCCTGTTCTAAGGGGATACTGGGTTTTTAAGTACTTCAAGGTCAGTCATAGGGCTCCTAGACATGTGTGTACCCAGCAGGGCCACCGTATGAAAGTAGCTCCAAGAACAAAAAATCTGATATTTAAACAAAGAAACTATTTCTACTAAGCCTGAACAATACCTGAAAGAATAGGATTGGGAACTGAAATTACACCATTTCTTGTTGCTTTTGGTATTTTGGTGTTGTCACCACTACAGTGGTCAACAGTGGAACAGCACTTGAATGGGAAAGTACTTGGTCACACAGTGACCCCTCTGATCAAATACAATGCCAGTGCAAGTCTTGGGATTTCCAACACTATAAGGCATATAGAGAAGCATTGTTATAGAAAACTTGCCAAATCTATGGGGCCTTTTAAATTTTCAAATAAAAAGCCTAAGAAATTTATGACTGTGTTGCTAGATGTGGCGGCCAAGTAAACTCACAATGTTGATCTTAGTTGTGTTTAAATTTCTCCTGCCTTCTGGCGCTTTGAGCTGTAGTGGAAAGAAATCATTTACTTCTAGCAGCTTTAAGCATTTGGAAACACAGGGGTGCCATGGAAGAGCATTAAAAGCATAAATTATGTCATACAAAATGTCCCAGAACTGGTGGTGGGTACCTTTCCTCTCAGACACTGCAAATCTATAGTGATATGCGTGGCCACATTAAAAAACAGCCCCTGAAAAAATGTGGTGCCAGCCCCTGGGTTACTGGCTTTCTACATCAGGCTGTACTCATTTGAAACTCCATTGCAAGCAAACAAATAAACAAAAAGCTTGAGTTCCAAACCCTGAAGTTCCTTGCTGAAAGCATGATTGTCTTTGTTAGATGGCTAGTATTTAAAGACGTTCCTTGTTTATCTGTTGGATATACATCCTTTTTGAACATGGTTAAGTTTGGGACGGAATACAGGACGTGGTCTTCCTCTTCTCGGGCTTTTAATTCCTCTGCAAGTTTCACATTTAGGAAAGAATCTATTCAGCTTTTCACCCTGTTAGAAATCAGAGCTTACAGAGTGCTTGCAGAGCCCCCAGAGCAGGGCAGCTGAGCAGTGAGAGTGCAGTCACTCTCTCCAAAGAAGGATATGCTGGATGAAATCTCTTGGAGCAGAATAGCAGTCATCCATCTCCTTTGGAAAGGTTTTGGTTAAAAAGAAGCTTTTTTTTCATTCCTTTATGGTGCATTTAATTTTAAATGCAGGGTAAAGATTGTCAAAAAGTCCCAAGTACTACTGTGTGTAAGAACAACAGTCAGATGACCTATCATGTGGAAGATTACCTTGATTTAATGTAAGGCAAAATGCAGTTTCTTGAACCCAGGGACAAATTAAGCACTTATCTGAAAAGTAAATTTAGTGAAAAAATTATGTGTGATATATACATGTTCTGGTTAAGATTATTAAAGTTAGACAGTAACATTTCCTGGTAGAAATTTTCCTTCTTGTTTTTACAAGAACTTGACTTTATCATTTTATTCCCTTACCTTTGCATTTTCTTTTCCCTTATGAAAAGTCTGAATCTTTTGAAGAAGAAAGAATTAATAAACATTAGGGAGAGAGAGAATGAGAGTGAATGCCTGCATGTGTACCTGTACATACACGAGGAAGAGAGTACGCTATCCATGAGTTACATAGATCAGTAAGACTAAATGCTACAAGAGACACTTATTAAGAGAAACATGGTGGTCAAAAAGAGTATAAAACCCATCATGGCTTAAATCTCGCCTAGATCTTTAGTTATGTGTGATTAGTTTAGTCCATCTCTTAAAATTGTTACAAATCATAATACATTTCAAAATGTGAAAACATTTATTTCCATGCAATCAGGATTTTTTTTTCCTGTTGCTTTTTTCCTCCTTTCCTTTATTTTCTTTTTTATGCCCCCCCCTCCAAAAAAACCCCCAGGAGTTATTTTAGCTTGAAAAGGTGTGTTTCCCTTTCCTCATTGCAAATCCTTGTTTTGTACTAGGAACAAGACCTAAGTAAAAAAATCTATGCAAGAAAAAATGTTCTTTACCCTCTGACCAAAATTTCATGTGATTGTCTCCAGTAAAGATTCGTTGTCGAAGTTTTATTTTTTAATGAAATGAGATCTAGTGTTTTTCTTTGGTTTAGTACAGAATGGTCACATTCTTCAGTAGCATAGACTGTTATTATTAGTTTGTTCCATTTCTGATGATCAGTCTATTAAAATAAATTATTATGGTTGGGCAGAATCACACATACATTTTATTTTATGTTGAAACTGAATAATTTTTCTGAAAGTTCACTGCATGTGTCCTCTGAGCAAGAATATGTTGCCTGCAAAAATAGACCAGTGAGGAAAGAAAAGAGATTTGGCGAGGCTGTGTTTATTGTTCAATAAATCACAGTCACTATAAGTGACCTGCTGACTTCAAGTTCTTTAGGTCAAGGAACCCTTTGCTATTCTGCAACTTCACCTCTTTGCTGAGCCTCTTAATCAAAAGTGTAAAGCCAGAAAGAACATCAAACAATCAAGAGCTGGATGATTGGATTGGTTATTTTAAATGACTACAGCTATGGTTGTGACAGATTTGAGGATAGATTGCATCATCTCAGCCTCACTAAGTAGGTTGAATAGGTTGAGCATTTTTTGAAAAACAGCTCCCCTCCCTCCAAAAAAATTTACATGAAGCCATCACTCAAGGTACTTTGACAATTAATTTACTACACATGTAAAAACTGCAGGGATTACAAAAAATTTCCAGTATACTGACACCTCTGCTTTGCCATAACAGAAATTGATGATATTTTTAATGGCTTTACTATATTATCATATATTTGCTGTTCTATTTTTTTCAGGCCTATAACCTAATTCAACCTGGTAATTTGTATTGGTTCTTGTGATTTGACCTGTGCTGTTAATGACACATTCAAATGTGAGAGGGCTACAAACCAAAATAAGGCACAAAGAAATTAAGATTGATGCAGATTCCCTTTCTCTTTTGCAATTTCTGAAACGCATGATTTCCACAGTAGTAAACATCACAATAGAAAACAAGGTAAAACCAAAACAAACATCTGGATCATTACCATGGGATTGTTTTAGATAACAAGCCAATAATATAAAGGAAGCTGTGCTGCCCTTTACTGGGATGGAAGAGATCTGGGCATTTTTACATCTGAAGGCAATCTAGAAGTGCAGTAGAAGCATGCTACTTACTGAAGTATCCATGGGACTGCCATGGGATTTTGTGGGCAAAGAGCCCTTGTGCTTAGGCTGTTGGCAGAAAGGGAGCTAACCAGCAACCTTATTTAACACAGGAAAATCCTAAACTGGAAAGGTGCCAGCAAACTAAGGAGAGGGAAGAGAAAAGCCGCACGTGGCTTAAAATTCTTCCATAACCTACAGTATAACTTGTTAATACATATCATGTGCACAATGCATTCCCTCCATTAGGACTTAACCTCGGGTGAATTAAGGCCATATGACCATGCAAGAATGAAAGATAAAAATTATTTTTGCAGCTACAATAAAAAGTAAAACAATAATTTTAAAATCAAGAATGTTACTCAAAAGCTTTCACAGAAGAACCAGACATTAAACTCTATGGAGAATCATGATCTGTAGTAAAAAAATGTTCATAATTTTTTGCTCAAGTAATTAGATATAGACAGAAAGCATCTCTTGAAATATTTTTTAGATGAAAATGAGCTCTTGAAGAGAGGAATCTTGCACAAATCAGCCGATTTTATAGAGATATTATAAATTTTTTTTTCCCTAAAATTTATAGAAGATATTTCTCTCTTCTTTTTATCCTCTCTTTTTTTTACCCCACTTCAAGCAAACCCTTTACTTTTCTAGAGAGTGAATTCTGAGAGGAAAGAAATAAAAAACAGCCTGAAAAATCTTTGTTGATAATGTGTACTTGAAGGAAGATCTTTCTCTAGGAACTCTACTATTAACACAGAGCAAAGCAAAACTTGGAAGATGGAAGGCAGACACAATATCATTCTAAATTTCCTTCAGAGCTTAAATACCACAGATCTGCTTGCCTCCCTAGAAAGCAGAGTGCAGACACCCTCCTGTCATTAGCTTTAAATGCAAACAAGCTCAACAAACTGATGTTAATGGTCAGATACTGTATCCAGTTGTGTCTGCCCGTGGTCATGGAACATATATCTTTGTCACATAACCTATTCCAAAAACTGAGATGGACGTTACATGGTGTTGTTATCACGGACTGATCAGACACTACTGCAGGGTTTCTTTGTGCAGAACTATGGTGCAGTATTACAGCAATAATTTATCCCCATTCTTGAGGATTTTGTGCGTAAGTAGAAGAAATTGGCCTTCTACATTTTAAAGGAAAAAAAAAAAAACACAAACCCAAAGAGAAAATTAAGAGAGACCCAAACAAACATACAGACATTACAACTGTGGCTCAGTGTATGCCTTTATTGCACTCTTTTTTGCTTGATACAAAGTCTTTTTCTAAAGAAAATTTTAATTTACTGCATATATAATTACCTTTTATGCCATGGGAAATACAGAAAACAATTGTCCTGATATAAGGCAAATAAAAAAGAAAAAAAGCTAAATAGCTTCCAGAAGAATTATTTGATCGCTGTAGTGTGTGCTTTAGGCTAAAATGTTCTTGGCTTCCTAAAAAAAAATAAATTCCAGGTTGAAAACTCTGCATGACTATTATAGTTTGACTCATTCTATTGAAGCTAAGATTATAAAAAAAATGTATTTCTGTGACTTGTGTGCCAGTATAAACAAATACAAGTTCCTTCCCTGGTCATTTGCAAACTTATTTGGAGAAACTCTAGAGATGAGAAGAATGATTGAATGCAGTAATGTCAGAGGGAAAAGAAAAATATAAGTATAATAGGTGAAAATTATAACAGGCAAGATGGGAGACAGGAGAAGACTAAAGACTGGAAAAAGTTTAAATCCATGGAGAAGTATTGGTAACATTCATCTGCTGCGGTTGGTAGAGAAGACAACACTGGGGAGAAAGACAGTGATACAACTACAGCTATAATGGATGGCCTAGGCTTCACCAATATCCCTTTTCAAGACAGCGGGTGTCTCTAAACTTACGTTATCTGTAATAAAAAATAGTTAAAAAAGAAAATTAAGGTTTGTCAGTACTTTCTTCAAGGATAAGATGCATTCAGTGTGAAGATTTTGATTCCTTTTGTGACAGATTACGTTCCTTTTCACTTCCTATGTCCTTGGACCAGTTCCAACCCTATTTGGTTATCTAGATCTCCTAAACCATTAGTTTTCTGATGTCTTTGCTTACATGAATAGGAAACCACCTGCGGCTGTGTTCAGATATCTGTGGTCCTTGTTTTATGCTTACATAAATGATTCTGATTTAGAGCAAAGCATCTACCTGTGGTTATCCCTTGGCTAGGTGGTCAGGGTTCAGCCTCAGGGGGGCCATCAGGAAATACTGAGAATTTAACACCTCCATCTGATGCACTGGCTTGTAGCACGTCTAATTTTTAGGGACCTTGTTATCGTTGTACAACTGTTGGTGTCTATTTTCACCAGACATCTGGGCATACTAAGCACCCTGCATTATATTGGTTAATGCAAAAGGCTGTCAGATCCCCTGCAACCATGGAACATGAGGTTGGCTCTCAGAATGTTTTGCTGACTGTCTTTTAGCAGGTATGGAAAGGAGTAAGTCTGAGAACGGTGAAATTGACACTCAGTACGCGGAGGTCAGAGTGCAGCTTCAACATCTGTGCGTTATCAGTTCAAGTGTAGCTTGGGTTCTCAACACCACAGTGTTAAGAAATCATTGGACTTGTTTCAACTGGCAGATGCTTTTTGCTGCCAAGGAGGCTACCTAAGTAGTGTGTGCAGTGGCTTGGATGCTGCTGATGTCTTGTCTATTTGTTTGGGAGCAAGTGTCCACTTTATTTGGACAAAACAAACCAACAAAAACCAAGCATCAAAACTGATGCAGTCTTGCTTCGCTAGTCTTTTGCACTTTAGTATTGGATTGATTCTTCCCCAGGTCTCAGTGAACACGTTCAGAGACAAATTAAGCAAGCAGTACACTGCTGGTAATCAGTGCCGCAAAAAAAGGTCAGTAAACGCGTTAAAAGAAAAATATTAGCAGACCTGAGTCTCACCCCTTCTAAATCATGCACCCAAAGAGTTTCAAGATGGTGGACCCCAGGACTTTTTTATACCATAGGCTGGGCCATCAGCCAAAGGACTTCTCCACCCACCACCCCCTTTAGACATTTGCGTCTCATTAGCTCATGACGGATTATGCTGGTTTGGTGATATAATCTCATATAGCATGACTCAATACAATTCTTGTTGGAAAGAACTTTCCTCGGATGTATAGAAACTTGCCTTGAATGATTGACTATCCCTGCTACTTGCAAATCAGCAGGCAGTCTGCTGGCCGATTTACCTGAGTATTTTCTCAAATACAGTAGTTTTGCACAATTATTCTACCATGGTGGTTCTTGTGCTTATGTAAAAGGTCATATAACATGAAAAATGGCAGAAACCAACATATTTTTCGCATACTCAAGTGATATTTTTTCAAGTGGAACAAGGGGTAACTTAGTTTACTAATTGCTGCTCTTTGACACACACAATGGCAGTGAAATAATGCTGAGAAAGGCACGGAAGGTCCCTTGCAGTGGAGCATGGTTACTGCTTTTAGCTTTGGTTTTAGAGTGACTTCTGAAGAATGAGTTCAGAGTCCACATCAACTGGAATTTTGAAATTCTGTCTTAGTCCACTAGATGGTGATCCTTTTAATCAGGATTCAGATAACTGAACATGACTCAAGCCATCACCAATAAAAAAACCCAGCACTCGAGTGAGCAGAATAGAAAAACTTGGTTATAATACAGCATGATTTACATCATAACCTATACAAAAGTATTCGAAAATACGTTTGAGAAACTGCTTGAGCACATGACTGTAGCATTTCCTCAGCAGTATATCAATAGGTGTTGTGAAACTCAGTGACCAAGAAATCTAAACTTGATCTCGTTCTCTTCTGACTGCAAGAGTTTGCAACTTCCAAGCTGCAAACACCTTTTGGAAGCTGATAATGACAACTACAGCAAAGCATGTTGATTATTTGAGGCTACCTTCAATGCACAATCATTCAAGCATATTTGATTTTCTGCAGAACACACACAAAATTCCATAAGTATTATTAAAATAAGACAAAGGCTCAGCATACAGTAATAGAAATGTTTTATTAATCAAATATATTTACATTTCTTCATCTTCTTTTTAAATGTGTGCCTGTTATTTTTATTTAAACACAATGTAATCTTTACATTTGATATCACAAGAATACAGCTACATGCATGACTTAATTGGTCCTTTACAGTAAAAAAGAGGCAATTTTATGAAGTTTAAAAAATGCAAGCAAACTGTTGATCTTTCTAATTACAGTGTCATTACTATTTTTATTACAACACAGGACCCCTTCAGCATACTCTACATCTATAGGGTGGATTTATGGACTTTTTCAGATTGACTTGATGATGTCAAAACTTCCAAAATCTAGGAAGAAAAAAAAACCTCATGCAGTCCCAGAATATTTTATTTTCTGGAATATTATCCATAGAAAGGACTTGCATGGAACAGAATAGCATTCCAATTGTAATTTCTAAAAAAAATCAGAGCAACTGAACTACTCTTAAAAGCAATGACGACTTAATTTTGGACATTCACCTATTTATTTGTTTGAAATCACACAATTTTTTCAGCTATAAGACAGCATCACATAACGCAATGGCACCATACAAAAAAAAAATTAAAGGAGACATGATGTACCAAATGTAAAAGGTATACACATAATTTCTTGTAAGTTTCTAGTACATAATGTGCTGTAATTATTATATTATTCCCAATTCAGGTTTCTTTCATGGGAAGAAAATCAAATTACATTTAAAACTATCACCTTTAGGGGTTATAAGTGGGTTTATAAAGGACCTAAAGTCTTTCTGAAAAGTATAACTCTATGAACATATAAAATTTAATTCCACACTGAAAAAGAATCAGAACTAGGCACAATTTTTAAATATGACTTCCAACATGCTCAGGGTTGGACAAAAATAAAAAACAAATTCAAAAACCAAAAGCTTGTATTTTTTTACCAGACTACAAAACAGAGATGCCAAGTGCTTCAGAAATTCTGAAATGGCAGGCACATAATCACTATATTTAAAGATAATTGTATTACACTTACTGCTTCAGATTACTGTGTGCAAACACATATTGTATGCATAATAGACCTATATGCAAATTGTTCTGCTGATACATGAAATGAAACTCACTCAGCATTTGGGAAGTCCAGACTGGAACTGGACTCTGTTTAGTTCAAACCTAGAATGTATTTTGGATTGTTCATGTTGGTTTTACGTTTTCCATGCTGTAGCAGAACGCCAAATGTGGTACTTGAGAAAACACCACTATGAAATCATGGGTTTTCACTGTATTGCTTTTTTATGTTGCCAAATCTGTTGTGAAAATGCAATGTATAAAATAAGACAATAATTGAAATTGTTTAGGCATATGGAACAACATAGTAATTTACACTAGAAAGAATTATTTGGATGGAAAATAAAATAAGTTCTGCAGACATACTACTCTAGTGCATTTTTTAAAAAATCCATTACAGTCTTGAAATAATTGACCTTTAGTCCACACCCATTCAGCAGAATATTTAGACATGTTTAAATGAAAACATATGAGTAAGCCTACCTGTAGTCAGCAGGGAACTTGCAATATCTGTAAGCACATACCTAGGTACTATTTGCACTACAGGATTGAATGCAGTGGAGTGCTTTTCACTGCCACTCACCTCATCCCTGAACATGAGGGCGTGGTTAGACAATGCAACAGCACAACTCACTGATCTAACATACCTCACATTTGCTTTTCAGAGCATAACATTTTCCTGCTTGCTCTATTTATAAATTTTCTGCTCTCTTGTTCTTTTTTTAACTGTTTGCTTGCAGAAATGATCAATAGAGGCCGTTCAAATAGTTAACTAAAAGTTGGTGCTCCACCAGAATATTACTTCATGTTAAGTCACTTAAATAAGGGAAAATGTGAACTACCAGTCATGAGTGTCTGAAACGTTTAGGATTTTATTTTGGTTTCTTCTGTTTCATTAGCCTTGCTAGGAACAAAGCAATGTTCAAATAGTCACCTTTAAGTTATAGGTCTTCCTACCCAGCTTCCCATGCTTCTTTGAACCTAAAAACAAACAAACAAACAAACAAACAAACAAACAAACACATTTATATAGTAGCTAAGAATTTCTCGTAGTTTTGAGGATAGCATTAGGCGGGTGACAGAATCGCTCACTCCCCATATCTCTGCACTGAGAAACAGAGCTGAAAACTCAAAGGGATGAAGCTTCTTTATGAGATAATCTGGTAGTTGCTAGAACAATGATAAAAAAAATCTTCTTTTCCCCACAATGTTTTTTACATTTTTAATGGCCAAACACAAATACTCCTGATGAAATTCCCTGCAAAGCTTTGGAAACTCCAGATTCTGCAGTGTAATTTTTGCAATATAATAAATGAACATCATGCAGTATGGATGTCTTAGCTTTTAAATTCCTTTTAAATGTATTTGAATTTTACTGTAAGCTCTTTTTCTGCTTGAGCTCTTTGCAGAATTCATAAATGGTCTGAACCTGGTATTAAATTTGTAGCTGATTCTGTCTAGCCCTTTACAGAACTGGATACTTTATTCTCTACATATTTAAAATCATCCCCATAAATGTGTTTAAAATATTTAATATAATCAACTGAGCCCTTATGAGCCACTCAGCACTTCAGTTTTGGTGCAAAACTGAATTATTATGTTTTAATCCCCATATTCTCCACGATTTTATTTTGCAGTTTTTCCTTATAATAAAGCATGACCTCAGACTGTTTAGGTTTTGCTTCTTGGTGGTTGTGGTTTTGTTTCTTTTATTTTCTTTTTTTTTCTTTTCTGTTGTTGTTGTTTTGTTTTGGTTTTGGTTTTGGTTTGTTAGGTTTTTTTACTTTTTTTTTTCTGTTTTTTTTCCCTTTTTTTAACATTTTTATCAATCTACAGCTCTAGCATTGACACAATCAATATATAAACAAACACCGCCGGTCTCTAAAAGTGAAAATATAATTTGATGAGACAAAATCATGAAATCTGAAATACATCATGGATAAAAGCATGGAAAAAAGCCAATAAGGAAATTGTTAAATCAAACCAATGTAATGACATCTGAGCTTTTTACATTGATGTTGGGAATATTTTGGCTTTCCTTCATTCACTGTACCAGGCAAGTTTCCATGAAGTGAATGCTATGAAGCCTCCAAGAAATTTACAAAGTATCTGTATTCAGATTTATCTTTTGTTTTGGAGCTCAGCCCAACTGTATTGAAAGCTTCATCTAATACAGGAGCATTTCCGATTTGATCCAAATAACAGACTAAAACTATCAATGGACTATAGTTTGGATTTCAGATTTTTCCTAGAAATCAACATGACATTAAATCAGTTACCCAAACCAAAAGTATCTTCTTGGTTTTCTGCTCCTTATAATATGATTTACACATGGACTGGAATATTTAGTGTTTAAAATACTTTCTACCACCTCTGTTGTTCATAGCTATTAGACTGAATTTGAAAGCTCTATTAGTTTAACATAGTTTTCCTACTTGTTTCTTTACATAATGTATATTTGCAGATATACAACATTCCATTTTTTTTTCTTTTTGTTTTTGTTATTTTTTTTCTTTCCCAGAATATCTATGCCAATGCCAATGCAAACTATTTGCATGAAAAAGTGCACACAGTGTGAGGCATGAGACTATGGAAACGGAATGCCCTTTGGTCTGAGGTGGCTGACACTGACCCAGGTATAGCTCGTGATCACTTCCCATCCCACACAGCAATTTCTATTACAGCCATGTCAAGATCAACTTAGCCCAGCCCAGCCAAATGTACAGATTATATCTGGGTCCTTTGAGTCATGCTACAAAAAAAGGTGCAACAATAAACAAGTCCATGTGCATTCTCAGTCATAACTATGAGCAGAAGAACCCTTGAGATTCCTCACTTTGGCATTAAATAACAATTATAAAGGCTTTTAGAATTAAAGCAATACATGGAGGGACTTGAAATGTTAACAGCCCCAAGTAACTTGTCAATTGAAATAAGACTCATCCCTAGTCATAAATAAATAATCTCTTTCCTGGTCTCACTTCCATGCCAGGATCAATATCTCTTAACATCTTACTTATTTTATTACTGCTTTTGGTTTTCTGGGACTGATTGAAAGTTGCTCAGAGGAAATCTTTGGTTTTGCTTAAGTGTCCGTGACATTTAATCATGACTTTCCTTGCAGTTTAATTCCAACCAGTCAATCAGTTAATCCACTTCAATTGATTCTGTGCTCTCTGTTATTGGCTTGCACTCATTGGGCATCCTCTGGTGTCGACTCAGCTGGGTGGCTTGTGTGAAGCTCCTCTCACACCTCTCGCACCTGGTGAAGGCAAGAGAGAAAATTGAGACCAGGGAGCTGCTCTGGGGGGGAGGTGATGGGCTTTGTCTCATCCTGCCTAATCAGAACAGACACTCAAAAGTGGCTTCAGATTTTACTGGCTCAAGAGGTTTAATTGGTGGCTACTTCCAAGGCCTTGATGCCTATGATGGGACAAGGCCTGTCTGATTCAGAACAGAGGAATCTGTCAATAGACAGGGGGAAGGTGATTTCTCCAGAGAGGCCTGTCCTGCTGTAGCTCTGATCACTGTCAGTTCAAATAGATAAAGAACAAAAAGAGATTTTTAGGAGTGAGCCATCAAAGAAGCAGCTTGTCTGCAGTTTTCTGCTCTGTAACCCCTAAGAGAAATTGATGACAAATAGAATTTCACCTTCTGCTTTTTTAAAATCCACAATTTCTTATTGGAGGATGAGAAATCACAAAGCAGTAATTGTTCAGTCCTAGAACAAGAGAAAATTCTTTGCTTATCTGATCTGACTACGTAGTGGGATTCATTTTAAATAGGCACATAGACATAGTGGTTACTTAATTATCTGCGAACATCCACAGTATTTGAGAAATCTGTGGGTTGAGCAAGACCTTGTAACAGCCATCAGTGTTGCTTCACTCTCATTTATACTGTCTCTCTTTCTACCCCGTCCTCTCCTAGAGACCCATAATCTGCAAGAAAAATACTGTGCGAATGAATGAACAAAGCCATTAAATTTTGGAAAGGATAGAATAGGGGCTATTGTTACCTTGGAATTAATCCCTTATCCCTTTTCTTAAAGGCAAACTACTGTATTTAATCTTCCAAATGCTGCCTTCTTGATCTGCATTCTGAACACTAGAGAGGGGTGTTTGATGAGTCACAAACATGGATGGAGCAGATCCTTCTTGCATGGTGCTTACTCCAAAAACCATCTTTGGTTTAATGGTACCACGTGATGTTTTATCTCCAAATAAGATTTTCATGAAAGTATCGCTGCAATGAATTCTTCACCTTCAACGGAGAAGTGAGGAAAACAAAGGACTCAGCTGATTCATTTTAATCTTTCTCTCTTCACTGATGTGAATGATAGAAAGTGAACTGTCGGTGATGTGCTTATAAAAAAAATCAAGTTATTTATATACATTCACATTAGTGATTTTTAGTGATAAAGTTCTGCTTTAGGACTATTTAGCACAGGCATTACAGAGTCATTCATCCAGGTTACTGTACCAATCTAAAATGTCAACACTTTTAAGTTGTATTTCCTTGATTGTCTTTCATGGAATATTTTTAGCATCCTATGCCACTGTTAAAAACTGCACTGTGATCTTGACAAATGTAAAATGTCAGCTTTAATGTATCAGACCTATCAGCTCAATGAAAATAACTCAGAAGTATTGATTACTTAATGATTTTTGGGGTATTCATTAATGTCTATGTGCAGATCATCCACTCTCCAGAGCTCCTGAAGTGCTGATGACACATTAGTGTACTGCTGATTGTTTATTAGAAAACTGATTACTTACTGGATTAGTGTGTCAAAATATACTACCTTTCATTGCCTGACAAACTTGCAAATTATTGTATTATTTTTATATACATACATATATATCTATCACAGAGGCATTATAATCAATTTTAAGGCTGGGGGGTTAACTTAGTCTGTATGAGATATTACTGTCTACTTGAACTTGATAGTTTTGTTATTTTGATGTCTACAAAGGCAAGTACTTTGCATGATGACTAATAGGAGGCTTGGATCCCTGCCTAACTAAGCTGTAAGTGATACAGTTGCAAAACAACCTATAAAATCAGGCGTGGCAACCTCTGATTTTAAGAGCCTGGCCAAACAAATGGAATAAAGGGTAACAGGAGGCCTACGCACCATCAGTGACTTAGATAAAGGCTATAGAGTGATCGAAAGACAGTGCTACCCACTAAAATAATTTGCTGCAGCAGGCCTCCTTACCCTTTCTGGAGCTTGTCTGGGGAGCTAGAACTGGGCACTGCATTCACTCAGCAACTTGCATTGCTAGTGACAGTGCAGAGCAAGGTTTACCCTATTTCTTTAAAATCCAGCTTCCCGTTCTTTATTCACAGGACTCTTCTGTTGTGGGAGTGCTCTACCTTCCCAGCTACAGGCTGATACACTAACAGAAAGGCACAGGAAAGAAGGATGCTAAAGAGAGAACAGAAAAAGAATAAATCTCTTGATACAAGCATCTACCCTTTGAATAGGAATGCTGTGGATGCCAAATGTTGGTGCTGGTCAAACTGTGATGTCTGCTCTTATACAGCCCTTGAGCAAAAGCCAGGATAAAGCCTCTGGCAAGGCACTTAATTCCCCTGTCTTTCTTTTGCACCTGGATAACCTTCAGATAGTACCCAAGGTGCCTAGGATTTTCTAGGCACTTCCAAATGATGTGGGTGGTGTTCTCAGGACCATAGTTTTGGATATATAAGTACCTGGCTTATGGGCAGTGATCTGTATTAGGCTCCTGATTCCTCTTTTCATTGTGGTCCAGAGAAGTTGTTGCTGGATACAAACTGATAGAAAAGGCGAAGATAATAGTGTCACAGCAGTCAGCATTATTGTCTCACAGCAGGTAGGAATGGGAGGAAGAGCAGGAATATTTTTCTTCTGGATTTTGGTGTACTCTATGCAGTCTCTCTCTCTATCAACCATTCTTTCCCAGCCCGCTATAGCAGAATAACCACTCCCACAAGCTCTGTCCATGAGATTGGTGAGCATGTGTGTATTTTTGTGTGTGTGTGTTCCTGTACCATAACCCATACATGTTTAATGTTGTGTTGGAAAGTTGAACAGGAGTCAAAACTGTCAGAAAGGAAAGAGTCCACATCTCACTGACCACGCACTAAGCAACCATGGGGCTGAGCCCAAGCCTGACTGCTAGACATATCAAATTTTGACTAAGCCTGCACTGTAGATACATGTATTGGCAATGGCAACACTTATTAAATGAGATAAAATTTAATTCCCACTTAGGGCCATCTGATGGCATTGGAATGGAATTTAAACAGCCCCAGACATACATAGGTCCAAAGCAATTCCAAAGTCCTCAAACAATTAGATACCATCAGTGAAAACTGGACCCATGTTATCTTCTTTTACTATGTATGTGTACACTGTAATTGTAAGGAACAATGTACTATAGCATTCAATCTCCTCAGTCTCAAGACTTCACTCGGCCACAAGGTTTCCTGGTATGACTTGCTTGGGTGGAGGTGGTAAACAGAATTCTTCTTAAGTTCACGAAGTGCACCAACAGTTTTGGGATATTTCTACAGTACTGGCGTTTCTGATTTTGTTTAGATAGCCCTTATTTTTACTGATCTGTTTGTTTGCTTCACAGTTCATTCAAAATATTGACATTGAGGATTATAGAGAGCATTGGTTTAATTTGCACATTTATGTCAACCTCTGTGAAAGGCTTTGGATGGAGAAAATGCTGAGGGTCTATTTTAGAGAAAAAGATATTAATTTGATACTCACAAAATAAACATTTTAAGATTTCATTCAACAAGTACATTTAAAACTACATTTTAAACTCCTTTGAAAGAGTACCAAAAATCCAAGAAAACAACCAACCAAAAAAAAACCCCTCTTGACAACACTGAGACATCACTGCAGGTACAACATATATATTCAACCTGAAACAAATGCTCCCCGGTTTCAGTAAGAAACAACGTAAAACATGTGAGCTATTGCAGGCTGAAAGAATCTTTCCTCTTAATTCTTTTGGGTTGACTCCTAAATATTAGATCTTTGCATAATCCTGACTCTTCAGGCAAGTCGCCTCACTATTTTTTAATTTTGCTGAAATGAAGCAGAGAGGGGGTGAGAAATATTTGGGAGAATGGAGGTGACAAATAATTTTCCCTTTTCTCCTACATTTTAATGTACTTAGGAGCTTTGTTCCCAGACTAGCAGCCATAGTGGAGACTTCAGTAAGATAAGAATACACAAAAACTCTACAGTGGTGAGGCTGCCTTGATAGCTTGTGATGACATGAAAAGAAATCCCTCCTAACTGGACCTGCAGTCCAGGCAATTCAGCTAAAGCTTTGACTACAGATAACCTCACTTAGCATTGTTATCTTAATGAAAAGCAAATAGAAAAGTCTTCCACCATACACCCAAAGTTACCTAGGACCTACGAAGAAAATGCCTTCTCACAGAAAAGCTTTTGAACCAATGTCAAACGTCTCCTCTTACACAACAATTAATCTGAAATATTTTTAAAAATACTGTCAACATACATTCACCATTTTTAAAACCAGCTTCTGGAAATAATATGCATACAAACATACTTAGTGTTTAACAATGTTGACTTAATCCATGCTCACTGTAATTTGTAATTAAATAGCAGCCTTCCTGCATTAGAAATCATGAGACTGCATTCACAGCAGAAGCACATTTAAAATTGAATTTAGTAACACCTTCAAAATCTTACCTTTTATTTTTAAAATAATTTAGCTAGAATTTAAATAATTTATCACTATCCATGCATGGCAATTCTTTGTAATATAAAAAAAATTAATTAATAGAAGTGTGTACATTACCACAAATACAAACTTCTCTGAGGTGCAGAAATGCTGTCTCAGTGGACTTCTCCGCCTTGAATTTTTTTTTGGTAAGTGTACACTCAAAATTCCATCATAAACATTTTAAACCTAAATTGCATGATCAAGAGACTTCTGTCTTGTTTGTTCTTATGGTTCTTGCTTACCAGAATCTCTTGAGGGTTTTTTCCTAAACTTTCTTAATACCAGATCTTTTGCACCCCTTTTCCAAAGGAGGATCTAAACAGTGGTGAGATATCAAGATGAGCCGTAGCTCTCTCTTTTTCCTCCAGCAGAGACAGTAGATTGATTTCTGGATGAGTTTTCTGCCTCTCCTCTCTCGGATGCAAGCAGTCCTGCCTGAGAGACAAATCTGCCCTTTTGAACAGCTTAGAGGATCAAGGCTTCTGTGTCCTCTTATCTGACCAGCAGGGATGGGAAGATCTGCAGCTCCAGTTTTAGCTTCACGTGAGGTAACTAGTCAGATTACTGCAAATACTTCAACAAGCCTTCCGGAGAGAAAATTGTACTACTCTTTCTTGTGCTTAAGGGAGAAACTAAAGAAACATCTTGCATGATTGAAATTATGCCATGCATCATAAAGAACCAGTACAAATCATACACTTTTTTTTTGTTGCCCTGTCCTGCAATTTAAGGAATAGTCAGATACATCCTGGAATACTTAAATACTTCCACATGAGCAGGGCAAAACAAAAAACCCAAGCAAACCAATCCCAGACCACTGGTTAGTTTTATAAAGTACATTAAGCTCTTTCACAAATAAAATTGTGCTGTAATCAAGCCCATTTTGGAAGAGCAAAAAAGAATTAGTAAACCAAAGGGGGAAAATAATGACTCTAAATGGGGCAAAATAGCAGATCTATTGGAAACATGACAAAAACAGGATGTTAAGGAAAAAAATTAAGTGGAGTCAACAAGGTTACACGTAAGTAACACCTTAACATTAAACGAAATCTATTTTCCATTTTGACCTGGAAACCTCTTCCATTAATTACTAAAATCTATTTACACAGCAACTAGATAAAATCAATCTGAATGCTCACACCATTTTTGGCTCACTTTCTGTGGGCTCTGAGCATCCAACAGACTGGCTCAAGAGAAGTCAATATTTAGATGTCCTGAGTTTCCATGTTTTTCCTCCTACAACACTATTCTAGCCATTATTTCTGCTGTGCGAGTTCTTCTGTGCTGGAAATGCAGCATTTTGATCCTGGCTCTGTCCCCTTGCCCACAGCAAAGACTTGTATGGAGGCCGTACTTCCTTCCAACCTTATATGGAGGCAAAGCATGTTCACCAGTATCTCTGTCGGGCTTGCTATGAGGGGGTCTGACAGGCCCCATGGCTGAGCTCTCTTACATTAACCAGACCAAAAGCACAGTTTGGCAAAAGTAGAAAAAAAAAAGACAAGCAGAGAAAAGTAGACAGAGAACAGACAGTAGTCAGAGGACTGGGAGAGACACGAACCTTCTTCTACCCTTATTCCCCTTCCTGCTAGGAACATCCAGGAAGCTTCCAAAAGAAGTGATATCAATAAATTAGGTGGGATCGTTCCAGTTGCAACATAAATATACTCTGAACCTGTTGTTCAGCCAAGACAAAGACACAAGTATGGGATACATTTCTTCTGCCTTGGAGAACACTTCCTGTTAGGTAGGCAGAGTCTTGCACAACGGGAGGTAAAATATACCTGGATATGGCTGGAAATGAACACTGCTAGAAGATTTCTGAGACAGGTATGTGCTTAGCTTTAATATCAGTAATTAAAAATCTCCGAAATTAGCAAAGTCTCTTTAATGTAAACTCATCTTTATTAGGTGACTTTTTTTTCTTATACCTTGGACAGCTGACCACTATCAATTAATTACCTTGATCTTTCAAAACTTATGCCAGAAGTCAGAGTTTTCTATCCAGTGATTCTGAGACTAAAAGAAGGTGCATAATTTTCCCCTATATTTAACCAGATCTAAATTAGCTTTTAAGTGAAGATCCATCTACCTCAGCATATAGACAACAAAGAATCATATTAATGTTCTTACAGCAGGGCCTGTCTCAGTCTTGATCATATTTTCAGCTATGGTTCTCTGGCAGCAGCTTGCCACTTAATTAAAACAATCAAGATATCCTTAGAGAACAGAAGGTTGTGCAAGGTTTTCAAGAAACCCAAAACCAAACCCATATAAATTCTGATTTTAACAGCACCACTAACTGTTTCACCTCATGGTCTGACCTTGGCTTTCAAGGGAACCTCTGCTGAGCTCTGGTGATGCTAGTGAGCAGCAGCAGTGCATTTCCCTCTCTAATCTCAGCTGGCAAGAGCTGCTGGCTCCAAGTACTTACTTGAAGGGCTTTTCCCCAGTGTGTGTCCGGATGTGATTGTTGAGTGTCGTGGCACCGGCAAAGGCGCGCCCACAGTAGCCACACTTGAAAGGCCTGTCGCTGGAGTGCGTGACGACGTGGTTCCTCAGCTCCGAGGGCTGGGAGAAGGACTGGGAGCAGTGACCGCATTGGTAGGGCCTGCAACGGGAAGGAGAAACAGCATGCCATCACTGCTTTCTGCTGGCATGAGCAGCAAATCACACAGGAGGGAACACCCGATCTCCCCAGTAATTTCCAAAGAGAACTGCGGGCGCGCTTCTCTGGGTCTTTCTTGGGAAACACACACCCAAAATATCACAGCCTCTTTAACAAATGCGAAATTCTTGGGCAGGAATTAGCTGAGGGCCTATGGGGCCCACAAACCGTGTTTCAGCAAACTAGTGAGCCTGCACTGCACATCATACGCCTGCCTAATTCTCTCAAGCTCAACACTGTACTCCTTAGTTAAAAAAAAAGATCCACACACATCAGAGCTGAGGGACTCATGAAATCCTCTGTCTGTTGGTGCCAGCTACAGTCTTACCTACAAATGCATGTCTGATGGTTATGTGTATATCCTACCTGCATTCTGTCACTATTCACAATTAAACTCCTCATACTGCTTTGGAGGTTTTTAGAGATCATCTATTTCAATAAGAGACTTGGAAAGAATGATGACCGAATTACAATTATCTTGCTGTTTCCTTACTTCTGTTGAAAATCGTAACGTTTTATTAATATTTTTCTCCCATCCAGATTGAAAATGCCTTTTTTGGGGATCTTGAAACGAAACCCAGAACTCAGGTTTTCAACAACATATTTTGTTAAAAGTAAACATAACAAACAAACACACAAAACTGACCAATATGTTACAAGTTCAGAATCATAACAAGCGGACTGCAAACACAGGAAAAAAAGGGATATAAGACAGCAATGTGAGACTGGTCTGCTGAAATGCTAACTAAAATAAAATGCCAAGAAACCATGTCTATATATTTCTCTTTGGTAAAAGTGGCTTAATGTCAACATCCTACAGGGATTTTTTTCCATTTCACATTTGTTTTAAGTTAGTGGTAGAGTCCTAAATGCTTATCAGACTTTTTGCTAAGAAAATTAAGGGTTTTTTTCTGGAGGGATAATAATGATTTTTACCCTGCACAACATTTTAACTCTTGATGTCTGCGTTTCCAGAGCCAGTGGCCAACACAACTTAATTGCTCTCTCTGTAATAAATGTATATGTTTAAATGGCTAGAAACCAAAACTAAAGGGAAAGAGACAATGGTGACCAGGCATGTACAATTCAATTAAGTGCAAAATAAAGTGAACTATCTCATTTGTCAAGTGAACTGCTTAATTGTGGCTACTTGCATCACTGAACACAAATACTATTATTTTACAGTGCTTCAGAGCACTGAACCCTGATTGTAGAATTTTTTAGCTTGATTAATAGCTCGGTATTCATCAATAACTCAATAGCTTACAATTTTAATTGCTTGCATTTGAAAATCTAACTACTCTCCAACAAGTTTGAAAGTAATATATAAAAGCTGTGGAAAGGTAATTTAAATGATGTGGCCCCTAATGATATACAGATATATGTAAGATAATATATATTAAAAAAACCAACAAAATTATTATCTGTTTCTCTTACTGGAAGACAAGTAGTAACATGTCCAGTTTTCACGTTTCTTGGAGTCCAAAATGAATTTGCACAAAAGATGTTTATCAGATTCGGCATGAAATTTCAAGAGTCGGTAAAACAGAGATGATTGGTGAATGCAGACTTACTTGTATGGATATTTTCAAATCAAACACTTCTAAGCAAAATAATGCAATAATATATTCTGTATCCAAGAGACATTGATTTTTTTTAATAGTGAAGGAGGCCATTAACATCTATTAGCCTCTGGTTATCTATTTTTAACAGCAACCACAAAAAATGATACAACACTACATAAAACCAATTAATCTTTTATTTGTTTTACAGTCAATGTGATTAATTTAATGCAGTGAAAATTTACACTGTAGCTTGTCTGTAAACAGTCAAAATTTCAAACCAGATATAAGTGAACATGGTGATGCCAAACAATACAGGTCCATTGGCTCAAAATAAATGTCTTCTTTACAAAGTACTCAGAACATATTTCACTGGTTCATGCTCAAGAAAATAAGCCCTGTAAAAGATCACCTATTTTAGATCACTTTGACTGCATTTTTCTGATTCATCCACATCTTGGGAGAAAAACTGTTAAAGAAGTTACCCTTCTCTTTGCAGAGGATGCATTTATCCAGTTTATACCCAGGTAATGCTAATTCATACTAAAATGTGTAATTTTTTTTAAAGCTTAAATACATGACAGACATTAGGCACAATTCATTTTAAAAAGAGAGCCTAAAAATGCATTCAAATACTGTAATATGTTAAAAATGCTCTAATTTCCACAATTGCAGATTTAAATATGCCAACTTCTCACAACTTTTGCATACTACTATTTTTCAAAGAGCAAAAAAAAAAAAAAATTACATTCAATAAGAACAAAAGTTACCATTCTGTTCTCTGGTAACCATTTTACTGTGCTCAGAATTTTTTTTCTTGGAAGAAAATAAAATCAATATGTTATTTTTCAGAAAAAATGAAAGTGGTGCTGAAGGACTGAACACGAGCAATGCTCGGTTCAGTGAGTACATTGACATGGGCAGAGCACGCCTGCCTTTGATGTAGCAGTTATGTCTTCTGCCATCACTTTTGTCTGCACTGGGACAATGAATTAGGATGGTGACCTCGCTATAACAGAGTTTTGCAGACAAGAAGGAGCAGGGACAAAGCGGCAGAAATGTTGGTCTTCATAGGCCGTACTTTCAAAAATCCACTGCTGGACTGAATGCACTCCCAGCTCAGAAAAACTCATTTTCTTGGAATAACCAATACAGGTATTGTACTCTCTTGAGCTTCGCAGTGTCCACATGAATCAAAATCTTTCCAGACAGTAACTTTAAGTTACAGTTAAGAACAGCTAAACTGATTACAGCAAGGTGCAGATGAGAACGATGTTCTGACAGCCATCAAAAGTAGTTCTAATGTTTTTTATTAAACACCTAGTTACATGGAGGCTTTTAGCTCCGCATCTTTCTTTTTGAGCTTAGAGAAGGAAGATCTACTTACCCAGAAGGAAATGTTCCTGTTGGAAAAATTACGCTGTTGCCGTTAGTCCCAGCATCATTGATAAGCTGTCTAGGTTTACGGATGTGTAGAATCCATCAGCTTTTTCTAGAGACCCTAATCCTACAGTCTCTGACTATATGATGGCCCACTATAGGAACACAGGCCATCTAAAGTGAAACTCAGAGAGCAATTCTAATGCAGTAGTTTTCAGGTCTTGTGGTAATTTCTATTTTGACGTTATCCAAGTTGTTCAAGTCATAATTTTCAAAATGAAAACATTAAGAAATAAATTTTACTCTCTAAGCTAGAAAATCTCTTGACTGATTTTGCTCTTCGGTGATGTCTTTTCCTGTCTTAAAATTTTCTTTCTTTTGCAGCTGATATTTTTCTGGGTGAAATATATGTGACCAGTATAAAACTCATGCTCCCCTATAAGGCTTACTGAACCTCAACAAAGCTCATGCTTTGTGCAGGGATCTAGAACCCTTGGCATGTACAAAGCAGGTTCAGAGAAAAGAATAGAAAAATCCATATGCTTTCATCTGGAATAGCTACTGATAGACAACTGTACATTTAGATTGATTCTTTTTAGATTTTCATTTAGCAAAACTGACATAGCTTTATTTGTCTTTTACTATTCCTCTGCCGAAACAATATATTTTTGAAATTCTGACTGTTAAGTATATCTAAGCATTGTAAATTTATCTTCTACATCTTAAATTATTAACTCTTCGAATTATTAGAATCTTGAGAAATCCAATCATTATTTTCCACTGCATTTTCAAATTATTTCCTTTATGAGAAATAGTTTTTTAGTGTGGCCTCCTCGGAAGTGAATTTGTTCTTTTCAAGGGGCATACAGAATTCTAGTGCAATTCTTAGAAGAGAAATTGTTTGTGAGAGTGAGTTCCTGAACACTTCTAACTTTGTCATTGAAACACTCGCAACCCAGTGAGACAAAATAGCACAGCACTGTAATTATTTTCCCTTAGAAATAGCTAGAAAAGCACCAGTTGAAAGGAGAGGCTGGCATGTGTTTGAAAGTTCTTTTCTCCCTGTTGAGGACTGAGAAGCAGAAAACCAATTGATGATTCCATGATCATAGAATTATGGAATGGTCTGTGTTGAAAGGGTCTTTAAAGACCGTCTTGTTTCCATCCCCCAGTTGCAGGCAGGGACACCTTCCACTTAAGGCCCCATCCTATTTGGCCTTGATCATTCCCAGGACGGGGCATCGACAGCTTCTCTGGGAAAATTTCCAGTCTGTCTAACCACCTTCACACCAAAGAATTTCTTTCTTATATCCAGTCTAAATTTACCCTCTTTCAGTCTAAAGCCATTATTCCTTGTTCCATCACTAAATGTCCTCAAAAATCTCTCTTCAGCTTTCTTGCGTGCGGGCCTCTACGGGTACTGGAAGGTGTCCCCAAGCCCTTCTCTTCTCCACACTGAACAGCCCAAACTCTCTCTACCTGTCTTCATCCCTTTGGTCATCTTTGGGATTCTCCTCTGGACTCTCTCTAGCAGATCCACATCCTTCTTATGTTGTTATGTTATCTTCTTATGTTCTTATGTTGGAGTCCCCAGAGCTGGATGCAGTGCTCCAGGTGAGGTTTCACAAGACTCGAATAGAGGAGAATCACCTGCTGGCCATGCTGCTTTTGATGCAGCCCAGGACATGTTTGGCTTTCTGGGTTGCAAGTGCACATCTGGCTGATGTCCAACTTCTCATCCGCCAACATTTCCAAGTCGTTCTCCTCAGGAATTTTCTCAGTCCATTCTCTACCCAGCCTGTATCTGTGCTTGGGATTGCCCTGACCCACATTTAAGACCTTTCACTTGCCCTTGTTGGACTTCGTGATGTTCGCATCGTCCCACCTCTCCAGCCTGCCAAGGTCCCTCTGGATGGTATCCCTTCCTTCCAGCATGTCGCCTGCCCCACCCAGCCTGGTGTCGTCAGGGAACTCGCTGAGGGTGCGCTCCATCCCACTGTCCCTGTCACCAGCAAACAGTGCTGTGCTGAACAGCATCAGTCCAAAGAGCAACCTCTGAGGAACATCCCTGGTCTCCACTTGGAGACTGAGCCACCAACCACAACTCTTTTGGGCGCAACTTTCCAGCCAATTCCTTATCCAATGAGAGGTCTCACCATCAAATAAATCCATGTCACTTCACTTCAGAGACAAGGCTGCTGTGTGCAAACACTTTGCACAGGCCCAAGTAGATGACCTCAGTCTCTATTCCCCATTCACCAACACTGTAAACACTGTTTAGAAGGCTACCAACTTCGTCAGGCATGATTTGCCCTTAGTGAAATCGTGTTGGCTGTCACCAGTCACTACGTTATTTTCCATGTGCCTTAACATAGTTGCCGGGGGGATCTGCTCCATGCTCTTGCCAAGTACCCAGGTGAGACTGACCAGCCTGTAGTTCTCCAGGTCCTTTTTTCTAACTGTGGAGGTTATGTTACCCCTTTTCCGATCAGCAGGAACTTCATCAGATTGCCATGACCTCTCAAATATGACAGATAGTGGCTTAGCCACTTCATCTGCCATTTCCTTCAGGGCCTGCACATGTGTCTCACTGGGCCACATGGACATGTGTATCCTCAAGTTCTTTAGATGATCTTCAACCTGATCTTCTACAGCAGACAGCTCTTCATTCTCCCCGCCTTTGCCTTCTGTGACATGGGTTGTGTGACCAGAATATTTGCCAGTGGAGTTACTGACTAGCTTAGCCTTTTCCGTGTCCCAGGTCACCAGGCCTCCTGCTTCCTTTTAGAGAGGGCCCACATTTTCCCTGGTCTTCCTTTTATCACCAATGTAACAACAGAAGCTTTTGTTGTCCTAGATGTCCTTGCCCAGATTTAACCCTGTCAGGGCTTTATCTTTCCTAAAGAGATCCCTGGCTACTTAGACAATCTGTCTGGGTATCTCCCTGATGACTTGTCTGTGTTTGCATCCTGTGTAGGCTTCCTTTTCTTCTTTGGATTCATCCAGGAGCTCCCTGTTCATCCATGCAGGCCTCCTGGTGGTTTTGCCTGGCTTCCTCTCTGCTCCTGAGCTTGGAAGAGATGACTGATCTCACAGTCTCTAAGTGGGACACAGGACACAGGAACCCAGGGCAGCATTGTTATAGGGGGGACGCTGCGACACCACAGCCTCTGCAAGAAACCCCAAAAGCAGGGCAGGTTGAGGTGGGGCCAGCATCAGCTTCTAGGACCAGGGCTTCATACGATGCACAGCTTTAAGAGCACAGCTGCAGTCAGAGGAGTTAGGTCGCAGTTGTTCTCATAGGAAGGTATTTTTGAGGAATGCCTCCTTCTAGGAAGTTGAATTAAGGCTGGAGGACAAAGCGACACCTCAGGATACTGCTAACTTGCACACAGAAGTGTCCCTAGCATCAGCAGAGCCATGGATGGCTACCTTCACTGCCTCTGGGCTCCACATCACCTGCTGCCTTGGTGCTCCCCTCAGGCAGCATAGCTGCTGCCCCGAGCCTCTCAGGCACCACTCAGCAGCAGCGATGGCAGAGCTGGGCCTGCTGGAAGTTCTGCAGTCATCTGTTACAAACGTTTGTGCAGAAACTAGCAAAAGCCATCACACTTGGAGCCTCTGCAAGCTTCTGAAGCTGTCAGGGAGAGTTGCTGCTCTGTACACCCGTTATTGTTATTAGCTCTCAGTACTGGGCACTTGCAAACCTTTGTGAAAACATTATGCAAGAACCAGCATTAAATTCAGCATGAAGTTTACTTTAACTGAGCAATACTCAATAAACAGAAATAGACAATTCTTGCTCAAAGCACATATTTTTTCTAAGTCTGTTTTGGAGATGTTCAAATCAATTAGTGGACTCGGGAAGAGCATCAAGGTCAAAGACACAGAACCTATAAAGGAAATATAAACACAAAATGGACTAAGCCACGATCTTAGAGAAAAACATCTATTAAATTGGTAACTTCAACTTCCTGTTAAGAAAAACAAAACAAAACAAAACAAAACAAAACAAAACAAAACAATAAACCAAAACGAACTTCCTATTTAATATTGAAGTGATACAGCAAAACATGAGTATAATAATATCTTTTGAGTAAAGAAGAATTGCGAGTGCCAGATCACACCCATAACCTATCATCCATGAACACATTTACGGAGTGTGCTTTCCCTCAGATTCTCAACTTGAATACCCGGCAATCAATGAGAATATATATCACATAGATATACAGGTTGTACATGAAAATATGCCACACAGAACTCTTGAGAACTGAAGCCTTCTGCCTTCCCTCAACACCAATGTATCCTGAATCTAGTGATCGTATTGAGATGGAAGAGTGATGCCATTAAAAAAGATTGCCTCATTATTAGAAAAGTGTTTACGGTTGAAAAAAATCCCAACTCAACTCCTCTAAAAATTGTTCACTGTAATAAAGAGTATTTGTTACCCCCTTTTTGAGCCTTCCAAACAGGAATGTTGGGAATTCCTGCATCAGAAGGGGGGAGATAATTAAAAAAAAAAATTAACCCTCCCAACAAAATAAACAAAAAAACCCCCCATGAAAACAGATTTTCAACTCTTGCTTCCAGAAATATCTTCTCAAACTGCTTCTGTCTGGTAAAGGCTTAAAAAAAGTCTCAAAGGCTCAGAAGGCCCCTGAGTTCAAGATTTTGCAGATTTAAATTTCCACCTACCACACCCACTTCAACTCCAATTACCATCAATTTCAAAGAGAAGCTCTACAATATGTAACAAGCTCAAAAAAATTTGGTGGAAAGGGAGAAGTAAAATATAAGTAAAAGTTAATTAAAATGAAAATCTGTATCTTAAAATAAAACAACATACACAGTAGATTATTTTAATAATTTCTGCTATTTGGGATTCATAATACTTTTAAATTATTTTTATATATTATGTGATCTACCTGTTAAATATGATCATTTATTCCTTACTGCTTCATGGAATTATGTATATTATGGCCTGTTTTATGTCTGCTCTCATTTAGATATTGTCCTAATCTTAGTTGTTGTATTATCTTTGTTTAGATTTCTCAAGCTTCAGGTAGTCGGCTTTTCTCAAATGTCAGACCATGAATTGGAATCCTGTATAGATTCAAAGATATTTTCCCTGCACAGCATTGTTGCAAAACAAATACTAAACCAGAACAGATAGACTAAAGTCCTTTTCCTAGAGACGACAGGCCCTGCTGCTTCAGACACATCAAAGATGCAGTGATTGGTGTGCTCACAAATTGCTGACAATAAATGAGGAGCTGTTTATCAGCTGGAGGGGTGCTGCAGATGTCATCGAGGAAATAAAAACCAGAGAGTTGCATCCAGTACTTTGGGCTGGCAAGCAGGTATTCTTTCACAAATCATACCTTACTTTCATGTCTCTTGGAAATTCTGTACAACACTTTAAAATTTTTTTATCTGGAAAAATGCAATGTGATTAAGGAACCAAAGGCCACTTTTTCTAGGCACTGTATCACTGAACAACTGGTACCTGCTAAAAGACAAAAAGTTTCCTGTGATATAAGCTCAAACCATAATAGTTTCTAAGCAGGGATATGAGAACCCAGATCCTGGGGTAGTAACTGCTATTTATGGTAATTTTAAACATGGAATGAATTGCAATGACCTTAAACATATCAAGATGATTTCCTACTATGCTTTAGGGGTATTCTGAGCAGACAATTCTCCACATTTTCCTAGTAGCTGGGCAGGCACAGGAGAGACTGAGACTTAAGACATCATGAATTAGCACCCTACTAGTGAGGATGTCCATTTCTAAGAGTGAAGACCAGAAATCCAGTCTGTGTTTCAGACAATATTTGGCACAAGCTGCTTAGGAGAAAATAAATAAAAATAAATAAAATTAATTTAAAAAACTGAATCTCTCACCTCCAAGGTGAAAGATCTAACGGTAAAACAGACTTATCCTCATTTTCTTTCTGTGACGAAATAAATATTTAACTGTCACTTGGAGTGAAGAATAGTGCCATTGAGGGAGACTCTTCTTGCACTAGCTACTATGTGCAACTTGCTTCTCCATAAAGGAAGACACAGGTTCAAGTAAAGGTTGAAATCTAGGTGTCACACCTGATTGGATGAACCACTGAAAAAGTATGTGGAGAGCCTCACAATGTGCCTTTTCTAGTCTCTAGACTCTTCCAGACGGATGCACCGTTTTGTGCTTTACAGTATACTTAGGATGTTTTAGTACTGGAAACATGAAAGTCCATGATATTTAGGAGAGTGGACCTTTCAGGACCAATATTCTGCATTGTGACACTCAAATTACCAGTTTTGTCCTACAGCTTCCTTAGCAAGGCTTTTGTTTCTTCTAAGGCCAGCATAAAATCCGGAAAAATGTTAAAAGGGCTTCTTTGTATTCACAATATTATCAATTCTTTAATTTTTATGAAGATTTGCTTGGAATCTGATTAGCCTCTAACATGCTTAATATTTCTTCTGGAAAAATGGACTTATTCCCTGGTATCTGCATACCCATAGAATCACACAAGCATATGTGTATATGTAGATAGTACAAAAAGTACACAAAGAGACATAGACATGCACACAAACACATGAACAGACTCACTCTTTGCTATTTTTTGGTAGTGTTTTGTTAACTGTAATTCGCAATTAAATGCTGCTTTTAGAACAACCTTCCAGGGATTCAGCTATTCTGCTCAAATATTCACAGCTGAAGAAGAGACAAAACATGGGCAGCCTTTTTTATTGAATTAATTTGATTTTTGTCTTTTGTCCTGCCAGCTATCAAAATTGTCAAATAAACCAGCTTTGATTCATAAATAATGGTTCCATTATATTTACTGTGCCACCGGTCAGAGTACCTGAAATTTTAATTCACTTGTTCAGCTAAATTTCATCCTCAGTTCACAGCCATAAAATTCTGTATTGACAAACTTTCAAACCAACTTTGACTCTGAGGTATCTAGTCAACATTTTTCTTCTCTGTGGATATTAGTTTATTGAATAAGTGGCATCTGTTTTCCTCCACATCACTGGTGGAGTAGGTATTTCCTTTTGACAGCTTTGTACGATTTATGGGTTTGCATGCTATGAAGAAAAATAGTACTAAGCAAAAAATTCCAATTCATTACCTCTTAGTACTTAATTAAGTTCATACGCATTGCACACTATAGGTGAACCCTGAAATGACTGTGACAGCCACTGAGCAGCAAGTTAGATTATCTTTGGAAGACAGAGAGACTTTTAATTATCTTGACCTCATTTTTTCCATCTATGATATTCATAAATTTTCATTCTATTTTGTTGCCTCCATCAGATGTACCAAACCACTCTAAAAACAAGATTATATCCCTAGCTATTTCCTTTTATCTGCACATTTAGGCACTGAATGTTTTTACAGTGAAGGCAAGCAATAGTTTTTATCAGCTTACTTCACACAGCTGCAGATGAATTATGTCATACAGGCTCCTCATAATAATGGTGTGGTTTTGAAAATGATAACAGCTTGATAAAAGAAGAAAGCAGTGGATCTGGCTATCAGTAGATACAGAAATAAAGAGAGCCTGGGCTTTACCTGTCGGGGTTCTGCGTACACACATGCATCTGTAAGAGGATCCGCTGGGTGAAAGTCTTAAAGCATTGCCCACATTTCCAAAGATGCCAGTCACTGAACTCAGAATTTAGTTGGCTTGTTGAAGTTGGGCTTGCAAGAACTCGTTGGTTTTTGACACTGATCTGGTTAAATCCTGACTCGATGGACCCAGACTTATCCAGGAGAGAAAAATTTCTGCTACACGGAGTCTGTGGAAATACTACAGATCGCTGTGGAGTGGCAGGGGATAGTTTGCTACTTTTATTAAATGGCTGTAGGGTGTCTTGTCTGGACATGGCCTCCATTACAGTCGAAGGGACATTCACTGGGAGAAAACAAGAAAAGTAAATAAGATCCTTTTTATGGCTTTTAAAAACTAATACAGTTCTGGGAGACACCAAAAAAATTCAACATCCATTTTCTTGACACTACAATGAAACAATTTAATTTTAACCACGTACCAAAAAAAAAAAGAAAAAAAAAAGAAAAAAAAAAGAAAATCAAAGAAAAAATAATGAAAAAATAAAGGAAAAAAAATACAAGGGCTTGAATGAGACAGTGATCTGAATGGATGGTGCTGATTCCGTGACACTGAAGTGAAAATTCATGCAAGGGAGTGTCTGAGGCTGAAAGGACCTAGAAAAGCCTGACTGTGATATACATTTATTACACTATGGGATTGTCATCTGAAAGAAAAAGCTGCACCACTTGTGATACCCTGACTCTGCATGTTGCAGTCAGCATGTCTGACTGCTATATCCCAGACAAGCATGAATTTTGAGAGCATGGAGAAAAAGTCCTTGCTCGGACACTCCTCGAGATACAACAGGGCTTAAATATCTACTGCAGCAATAGTTCCCTTATCCTACAGAAGGATATTGTGCTATTACATCTCACAAATAGCCACACTGCCAATGCAGTAAGAAGCCAGGGGCTTCATCATGTGTCTTATGCCTGAGGTTAATAGCAGGTAGGTCACCATGAGACACTGCAAAGTATAGGCAGAGAGATCTTTTTGCATCAGGTTCCCACCTACGAAACAGGCATAAAAATGTTTTAAAGTCCCATGAAAATTGTTTCTAGTCAAACAATCATCAATTAACTATGGCTTATGAGGCACCCAAATTCAGCAACAAATGCAATATGCTTTTCACAAAGAAGTGATTTAGTGCTGAATTTGCATGTTTTGTGATAAGAAAGGCAGGAGGTCAAGCAAGTAGAAGAAATTGAACAGCTGCCTCACACCTTGAGAACCATGTAGATCATACAGTGAATGAGGAAAGGGTCCTATGGAAGAAGAGAGTCAGCTGGCAAAAGCTTGCACTACAGTGCAAAAATAAACATAATTTAGGCCACGTGGACCATGTAACATCTAATGCTTTCTAATTTTGGCACACTCAGACTCATGAGAAAATATTTTAATGGAAATTATTGAATTAAACATGCTATATACACGTAAGTCTATGTACACAAATTTAGTTACTGTCACAAACTGTTTGTATCTACAGATAGGTACATAGCATGTACTAAACTGTTGATTAAAAATTACAACTCTGTTTTGGTAAGTCATGACAATAGATTTCTAAGAGCAAATATGAGAATTAAATTTCTCTTGTAAGCTGGAATAAGCCAAAATTAATTAAAATACGAAAAAAAAAAAACCCAACCCACAAATTAATATTTGGTAATATCTTAAATCATGCTAGTTGCTTTAGAGTTATATTCTAATATCTATGACCAATCATAACTATTCCAATATTATATTATTACAAGATTATTAATTTATGCCAGTTGAGGTCCTTCCTAATCTATTCTTTTTTTGTACTATCTGAGAACCTAATTTCTAAATAGAGTTACATCCATGGAGCTCTCTATCACAACTTTCCAGACATAGAATACATCTTCTATGTCTCTTCAGCACCAGGAACAATTTTTATACTATCATTTTGCCTCGATATAGTCAGAAGGCGATCACTTTTTCTTTTTCTTTTCTTTAATTGTACTCATAAAAGTCCACAGAAGCAATGAGATCAGGGTACTAAAGACTTAAGGAATATAGGCAGAACTTGTGCTGGTGACAATACCCCTGTGCAGAAGGTAAGCAGAGGGGGTACTCTGGGAGTTTAAGTGGGACTTAAGTCCTATACCAGTCTGCAGCTGGCTCCATGGTCAGAGATTAATTTCACCTACTCATGTCAGTGTCTCTGTGGATGACACTCTGGTTTATCTCACAGCAAAATAGCAAGGGTCAATATTTACAAATTTTAGTCATCATGCTTTGCTTTTCAAATAAAATTTTTGTAGTCTTCAGTTCCTGAAAGAAAAAATAATATTCCTATATTGCACACCGCAGAGCATGACTTTTATCAGCAAATATTTCTGCCAGTAACTAAATTTCTTTTAAACTTTTCTCAAGCCCAGCAGACTTGAAAACTCAAGATGGGAAAGGATGTTTATTTTTGACAGCTTAATCCCTGCTATCTTGCTGTTTAATTGCTGCATGATTCAGTATTTAAGTTGCTACAGGACACTAGTTCATCCTAGCAGTTCATCCTGTTTAAGTGTCGAAGTACAGGACCAAAAACATACATCTTACATGTAATTTTTAAGCATGGGCAGTCACAGGGGTACTTTAGACCTAAGGCAATGAGTCCATTATTGTTTTCTTCCACCACATAGATACATAGCGTTGCCAAATTGATGCAAGCTCTAAACAAGCCTCATAGACAAGCAGTAAAACTAAAGGTTGTGCCTGGATCACCCATTTCCACTACAAAGGTGTCCAGCACTAGATTGTGTCTGTGTTATAAGCTGCATGCTTAGTTTTGTGAGGATTCCTAGCAAACTAAAAATAAAATGTTGAGAACAGGTAAAAGAAGGGATGAAAATGGGGATGGCTAGGATGGAATGGAGATTTATTGTCATGTCAGGGTACTTACACTCAGTTGGTATTTTAAAAAGCAGGATTTTATGTTTAACCACAAGGATCTAACCTCTTAAATCAGCAAGCCCAAGCTTTCTCAACATGCTCAGAGGTAATAGAACAAAGAATCACCAACAGAGGCCCTGTGGGCTTGCAATGCATTACTGTTTTGTCAAGAAAATGTTTTGTGATAGGTCTGGTAACATTGGAGAGAATCAAACAAACTAGTTTACAACAGATTAATTAATCACTTACACAGAGCAGTGATTCTAACCATACCATAATTTTGCACAGTTTAGGTGTATCACCTCACCTTAAATATACTACCACTTTCATTAAATGCCATAGAATCAGAGAATCATGGAATGGTTTTAGTTGGAAGGGACCTTAAAGATCATCTGGTTCCAACTCCCCTGCCGTGGGCAGGGACACCACCAGAACAGGTTGCTCAAAGTTCCATCCAGACTGGCATTGAACTCCCAGGGACAGAGCACCCCCTAAAATACTCTATGACACAGCTGATAAGGCATGAAAGAGGAATCACGGCTTACACAGGTAGAAATGCAAGGAAGAACTTACAATTCTCATCTTGTGCAATGCACTGGAGAGGGATTCCAAAGAAAGATGTGTAGCTGTCATTGTACCACACCAACAGTTCAGTGCCCCTGGGGATATCTATACAAGCCCGGTAGAATATATTTGACCTAATAAAGAGAAAAAGAAAATATTGCATAATTTAGAAATAGTGCATTCTCTCCTTATAGTAACGTGGTGTTACAGTCGGAATTCATTGTTTTGGAAGCATTTCTGCAGATAACTAAATGAACAATCTACTGATTGTTTTAAAAACAAATCTGTAATTAGAGAAGGATTTTGTTCCTGTAGCACAAGTTAACAACAACATTACAGGCAAGTTGTGTCTAGGATATGTTAAATGTTGAGGTTTTAGAAGGACCAAGATTCTATTAAAAGACAGGAATCTTCTTGCAATGTCTGTTTCAGGGGGCTTCTAGAAAGGTGCATTTACTTACGCAATATAAACGTCTGAGTGGTGCGCACAGATCTGCAAGCACAGCCAGTTAAACAGTTTTGCATTTGTCATCCAAGCTAAAGTTAACATATTTTAGGGTAAATAGACAACAGCTCTTTTATGTGAATAAGTTCATTCAGCAAGACCTTTGGAGTACTGTGAAGTGACCTTTCATGACAGTTAATATACCACCAAAAGAAGGATCTCGGGTTGTTGATAAAAACAGACTTTGACTTAGGGGAAATAAAAAATTGGGGTTAATTGGGTTATGCAGTGGTAAAATCTTCTCCTATATGGAACATGAGGGCAGTGCCAATGATCCTTTAGTATCCATAAATTCGGGTTACCGTAACTGTGATATCACATTGTTCCTGTGAGAAAAGACTGGGTATTTCTAGACCACTGAAGTAGGAATTGAGGGGAGAAAAAGGGAAAAATCCTAATGTCTTTAGCATATAAACAAGAGCCTTATCCTGATCTTGCACTGATGTAAATAGCTTCAGAGTGATACTTCTGCAGTTAAGAGATTTACATGGCAGCAAAAACTGTATAAGATTAGAATCAGGCACGAGATAAAAGACAAATGTTATCAGTTTGCAGTGGCTTTTCCCCCATACTTCACATGGAACAGTAAAACACACTCCTGTGAGACGGATAGAAATTCAATATATACAAGAAGAACAGTTCACACTTGCTGAAGGATTACATACCAAAGTAATACAGTCAAACTACCAAGAAATGACCATTTTTTATAACAGCTTATGTAAGGCAGAAAAACATCTATAGACCAAAAGAAAAAAAAAAAAAAAGAAGAAGTTAGGCCTCAACCAGTTTTCTGAGTGAAGAATTGCTACAAACATTATTCTGAAGTTCAAGATAAAAGTGTTTAGGCTTGGTAGGCCTTAAATTTAGACTTTCTATAAAGAATTGGCTGTAGCAATGCAATTTGTTCCTTGTATAACACTGCAGACATAAGGAGAATCTTCTACCACATTTTTCATGGCAGTGAGATATGCACTTGTCAACATATTTTGTCACCGCAAAGTGGCTCTTGGCAACAGGATCATAAAGATCAATAAAAAAGTGCAGATTCTCAATATTTTACTAGCAGCTGCAAAAATTTCATTTATCTTGTTATTTTCCTCGCTTACTGCCACCCTGTCTCAGGAGGGCACTGCTAGCTAAGCAGAACGGTTTTCTTAGCCTTCTATGAATATCTGACAAAAACTCTCCTCTTTGTGTCTCCCCTTCATCTTCCCTCCTCCTTCTTCTCCTCTTCTTCTTCTCTCTCTCTTTCTTCCCAGAGCTATGCATGTAGTTAATTCTTTCCACTGTTACATAAAAACGAAAATCGGAGCCACGCTATAAATTACCGGCATCTCTTAACTTGAGAAAAATTGAGTCTACTTTGTACTTCACCCTTGTAACATTTCATCTCTCAGTTTGGCTTCCCTTAATATAAACACAGCAGCCCGGCAAATGAATGTGCTAAAACCAAATGACACACTTTGCCGCTGAAAGAGCAGAACTGTTTTTGAGCAATGGGTGGTCTGTGGGGCTTGGAGTAGGCAGGGAAAAAAAAGTGTAAGTGTACACCGTCCCTTACAAGTGTGCAGAGCTTCCAAAACTCGCAGAAATCTCTGCATGCTGAAGTACATCAAAGGGATTTTTCCCTTTTCGGATAATATTTCCTTTGCTGACATGTATTTAGTATTGTGGTTGGATGACTCATAAAGATAGCTTCATGGCGTCCCAACGCAGTTGAAGCAGAACACATGCCAACAAACATTATTGTCAGCCTCAAAATAAAAACAAAACGTTCAGCTAAGGGTCAATCAATCAAGAGCACTTTGAAGAAAATTCCATTTAGATATTACAAATCATAACAGAATGAATTTAAACCAGCTGACTTTCTGTGAGGAGGACGTCCATGTACAATAAAAATTAGGCTGGTTTTTCAGTGTCCAACTTTTCTATTTTCTTACACTTGGATGCAGTCACTGGTGATGGATGCCAGTTTTTTAAATTGTGTTTTTGTAGTTCATTTTATAAAGATCTGAAGTAATCGAAAACAGATCAACAGAGGGAACTCTAAGTAAAAACTCCATCATGAAAGGAGAGTTGTAAAATCCACTTAATATTGACAGATGTGTAATGACTTTCTCATGTTCACTTTTCATTTAGGTTTGTCATCTATATATATATGTACACATATATTTTTTCTTATTTTTATATATATACGTGCACGCACACATCACCACATTGAGAAATAGTCCACAAGATACCTACAAAAATACTCTTTCATCACAACAATCTTTATTCATTATCCAGTGTGTTTATTTAAAGTCCTATGGTATTTTAGCTATAGATAGCAGATATTTAAGTATGTAATAAAAGATTTGTAATGTCTAAATAGGATTGTTATTTTTTTAACTGCAGCATTATTTAGTCAACTGGCCAGAGAATAAAAAAAGTTGAAAATGCAATTGAACAATTTTACCATTGTTAAATTGGATCCCTATGGGATAATCAAACTTTATATATTTCATTTTAGCTTGCTTTTGTATGTTTTATTTTTAATTTTAAAGGTAGTTTAAATAAGTTTAAGATTTTTCTTAAATAAAAGAAACTCTGCTCTCTAAAGCGACCAGCAAAAATCATTGCTCACTGCAACTGGCAAGCCTGGGGCATTCTTTGATGTGCTTCCTACCACGTTTAATAAGGCCAAGCAGTCGCTTCTGATTCTAAGGCAAAAGGTTTGTTTATAGCTGAGATCATGTATTTATGTAATGTGTTGTCTGAGTTTTCTGGGTCTATTTGCAAGTACAAAGTAAAATGCACCATGATTTATTTACCTTTTTCTTCGCGTTTTGACTTTCTCTAGCCAGCAACGTAAGAGGTAAAGCACTAGCAACCTTGGCTAGCAGGTGCAGTCAGCAGAAGAGCTCGAGGTGTACACACACCTCGTGACTGACCCTCAGGACGCCTCTGGGTGCAAAACTGCTTTCCTGAGACCAAAAGAACTCCCCTATCACAGGCATCTCTATCAAGGGTGGAGGACTGCTTGTGTTGGCTTGCCTCTGGTGAGGCTGACGTTTGAAAAAGTGCAGAGAGCTCTGTGTGGCGTGGTGGTCGCACGAATGACACAGGGCTGCCCTCGCTCCCCGGAGCTTCATCCCGCGTGTGTCATCCCATGTGAGCACATCCTCCCCGCAAAGCTCTGGTACTGTCTTTGCAATCAGAGGCAGCAGTACTCCTGGCGGTTACAGTCCGATAAAACATTTTCATTTTGTGTCATTGAGTGAATCAAAAAACGCTTTACCTGTACTGAACCACGGTTAAGTTCTGCTCCCCACAGTGCCTCGCACATCGGATGTACCTCATCCAGCTTGACTTACTGGGTTCTCCGCCATCGATAAAGTGCTGCAGTGTCCCATCTTGGTCATATATCTGGGGGAGATGTCACAAGGTCAAGCAGTTAGAACAAACCGTCAGCAATCATTTTCACTGCTTTGCTGGTGTCTCTCTGTGGCTTTTCCAGGACTTTATTGCCATGAAGTCTGTCATCTGTGTGCTGATACTCTTAGAAATACACATGAAAAAGCGGAAAAGTATTTTAGGGGATGCAAGTTTATCATGTTTTTCTTATCAAGCCAATCTTTTCATATTAAAAATATTTGTGGTGTCTCAAAGATGTGACCATGTTTCCCAAAGAATATTTAACCTATTTTGACAAGCTGGCCTTAAATAATGAACTGCCAGATAAACAAGAAAATCTGGATGTAAAGCGTGCACTGAAACGGCTGGGACATCTAAGCAAGGGGGAGTAGTAATCCCTAAACAAGGATCCCTTCTTCCACGTCTCAGTTGCAGTAAGAGCATATACTTCAGCAACCTCACATGATATGTTATGGAGTTGTAGGATTCACAACATCAAAACAAATGACACTAGAAGGAAAAATGGAGTTGATGGTGCCTTTAGGAGCTCCCTTGAGACATATAATTTTTTGAAGTACTAAATGAGAAACCAGTCCTGAGGGAACCATTGTTTTCCTAAACATGACATCTCTGCTAAGGACATGAGAGCCAGTTATGGTGATTTAAAAAAAGACAGTATTATATTTCTATTCGGAAGTGGATGCTCTCTCCAAAGTCAAGAATAGAGTTGCTCTGGAGGCTCTGAAATGAAAAGATAAACGTCTCATGCATACCTGCTCTCCTGACTGCTTAGAAAACGTTATCTAGGTAGGTCTAATCCTAGTAAAAGCATGCAATCTCACAAGATTTTTACTTGTTACACAATTACTTTTTCAAACTTCACAAATCCATCTGAACAATTAGGTGCTTTTTTGAAGTAAATCTCATTTTCATGCCTTTTGCCCCTCTACAAACACCATTTGCTTTAAAATCCATACCCAAAAAATGTTATCCCTTTTGAAATTGTATGAGCCTAAATCGATGTCTTCTTGAAAGTATTAATTCTGCTAACTAAAGAGGAAGCCTATTTATCATATTAAATTGAACATTTCTAGTATATACAAATTAACAATCTTGAATGTCTATTCTGATATCAAGAGAATAATCTCAGAAATCATGTGACTATATTCAATACTTCAGATTTTTTTTTTAAGAGTATTTCCTACAGTTCACACAAAAATATACACCAGAATCAAAATCTAGTTTTTTCCTCCACCAAAGAAGAGTCTCAAATTCAGGAACCAGCCTTGTTTTTGCTTTTGGCCAAGAGGGATTGTGAGTAATCAGGATGAATATGTCCATTGCAAGAGCATGAGAGAACACAGAAATCTAGTGTCTGTGGTGATCCTTATCATTTATTCCTGAGTGTCTGTGACAAGGACCAGGTGGAACCTGGCCAAATACTCCTGTGTTGGATAAGCAAGATGCTACCCCAACATGCACTAAGTGGAATAAAGTCAGAGAAATCAGGAGTCCTCAGTAATAAACAAGTACTCCAATACCAGGGATTAAGTTTATTTTTATATATGGTAACATGCTGATTATCAGCAGCGACCTGTTCTTATGCAAATATCTTAATGCATATTGAATATGTGAACAAAATACACTAAACAATAAAAATCTGTGAAGAAATCAGGAAGGTTCTACAGGAAATCAGCCTATAAAAAGAAAGAAAAGGAAAAATTAATGACTAACAGTACTTGGCTGGAACCATTTTGGCAATATCTATGCAAACATTCTCAGCAGTGTTTATTATCTATCCATTTACATGCTGCTTACTCACATAACAATATATGGCTTAACATGAGGCAAAAACAATTCCCATAAATAAAGAGCTGATAGCTTCTTAATCCCCAGAAGATATGAAACAGGAAAGACAAAGAAGTCTGCCATAATCAGTACTGACACTCATATCTTGACACACAGGGTCCTACCCAGAACTTTGTGTAGATAGACAGCCATTAATTGATGTGAAAAATTAAAATCTGTCATGAAAACATAGGACTGGATTTTCCCTGGTCCTGGTCTGGAATTGGAAGGACTGTGCTACGAGACTAAGTATTTTCAAATACTTTATTCTTGCAAGTAGTGATGCATCAAGCGACACTATGCCCTCCTTTCCTAGGGGGATAATTCTGACATAGCTGCACAGTCATAATCTATCCAACAGCATTCTGAGCCCTGCTCTTACAGGATTGTAAACCCATCTGTAAGGAAGCAGAAACCCTACGCTTAGAAGGGAAATAACAACACTTTGTTGAATCTGTTTATCTGTCAAATTGCATAATACAGGTTAAAATCTGAAAAAAACCCACAAAAACTCATATATGGTTATTATTTTTCATGTCACCATTATGCAAGGGTTCTTATTCCTTTTACAGTTATATAAATCAGGCAACCAGTGAAGATATAACTGCCTGAAGAAACCGTCCTGAGGGAGCAAACCATACCCTGCCATAACAGAGAAAAAGCAAACTTGTGGCGCAAGCTGGGAACACAGGCACCACAATAAACTGTGGATATACATATTCACCCAAATCTCTATTGCACATGCTTACATCCTTAAACAGTCATAGTACTTATTACAGAAAATACTGCAGAAACCTGTGATAAACTGATGTTACTGGAAGTCTTTGACTACCTCACCAAATCATTACATCCATCTACACTGGCATAATTTTTAACACATTGCAGGAGCCTCGTGGCAAAATAAAATACCGTTTCTCTAAGTCCCTTCAGACACTGAATTTATTTTTTCACATCAGGCACTGATCTAAGTAGAGGAAACACAATCAGTTATTTCATTTTTCTACCTTGATTACACTTGGAAGTGTTGCCTAAGCTTCTTACTGGACCTTTTCCTCCCCTGACACAAAGTGCTTGATAACAGTTGGTTTTGCTGAGTTTTAAGGGTTTGGGTTTTGTTGCGGTTTTTGTTTGTTTGTTTTGCAATGGAATGAACCGGATTTGTGGCAGAGACTGGAATCTGATAAAAGAGGACGGCACTCGCCTCATTCGATATGCATTATGATCCCCCTTAGCAGTTGCCATATAGTTAATTAGCTTCTTAATAGATTCTTGACTGTTTACGGGTATTTTACTGGTATGTTGCAAATCAAGAGACACAGAATGTGATGCATATTTTTACTCTGTGGATTTCATCCTTTGACTTCAGAACACGACAGAAACTGCTTCATTTTTTTTTCCAAGAAAGTAAATTCAAGGCATAGTCATCAGAATACAAGTTTCTTTTCGGTATTTTCTATTCCCTTCCTGGCAAACACCGCTTTATTAAATAATCAAGACATAAACAGAGGTCAGGTGCATCTTGTAATGGCATACAAACATAATAAAATATGAAGGGCTGGATGTATTACTTGCTGGATTGGTTGCTGATAATTATTTGGAGGACATAGATACTGTTACTTTAATGACAATGACAATGACAAGAGCAATGCACAGTGGCAACATAATTTCTAAAGCATACTGCATCTAACATAAGTGATGCCATAACTAAGTAAAATAAACAAGGACCACCTAAGATTTAAGCAATATTAAAAGACAAGGCGGAGTGCCAAAGAGCCTCCTGAGAACCTTCGATTACTTCAGTACTGATGTAGTAAGTATTGCTCACTTGGATCAATCGGGCAAATCTAATCCCAATGCTAAAAACTGTTGCTCCAATTTCTGGTATAGATGCCACAAAATCTTAGATTGAAGAAGTTCAAATGTAACAGCACAGCTGCAGAGAAAGCCAAGTTATGAAGCAATTAAAAACAATTTCGCGGAAGCAGCAGTAAGAGCAAAAATAGTTTGTTGGAGTTCTTTCCTCTCTATCTGTTGCCTTCCCTTGTTCTCTTTCCATGGTCTACTAAAGGATTATGGTTTTAGAAATTCTTCCTGCATTTTATTTTTCCATTTAGTCAGATAAGAAAAGTATTAACAGATAGTTATTTGTCTGCTTATTTTCATTTCAGCCAGTCAGAGAATAGACTGATCCTGAAAATATAATTTTTCTTTGCGCATACATTTATATAGTAAAAGTAGCTATTAGAATATTTGTTTTATGTTGCAAGACTTCAAAAGAGATATGAAGAAAACCAAAAAATATGCAAGAATTAATTCTTACCATTAGTAAAGGCACTTGCATTTTGCTGTTCACTGCTATTCTCATTGATATCACATGCATAAAATCATAGAATTTTCAAATCACTTACTATAGGTCTTCTCCTCTCAAAAGAAGTTTTACTCTTGACTTCAATAGGAAGAGTCAAGATAGCAAAGATGTACCCAAAACTACTGGTAATACAGACAAAATGTTGTAACCAGACTGACATGTTGGATATGGTAGCATCCATACAAATTATATTCTTTCTATAACAGTGTATGAACCTACAAGCCGCAGTTACACTGAAAGTTTCTTCTTTGCCAACTTGGACATCAGAACTGAATAAGCTCTGCATTAGCCAAATCTCGCTATTGTGAGACCTTGCTTTTGATGTAAAGATTCTACATCTCCTACAGGTATCTATCCTAAACAGAAGTTGAAAACAATGCCAAAAAGGGTAATGGTTATAAGCCTAGCTATTTAGCTGACAGTCTGTAAAAGGTGTGCAATTATAGAATCATAGAATTGTTTAGGTTGCAAAAGACTTCTAAAATCATTGAATCCAATGCTTAACCTAGCATTGCCAAGCCAAGCACTAAATGAAGTCCCTGAGTGCCACAGCTACACTTCTTTTAAATACTTCCAGGGATGGTGACTCTACCGCTTCCCTGGACAGCCTGTTCCAGTGCTTGACAATCCTCCTGGTGAAGAACTTTTCCCTAGTATCCAAGCTAAACCTCCCCTGGCACAGTCTGAGGCTGTTTATTCTTTTCCTGTCGCTTGTAATATGGGAGAAGACACCATCTCCCACAGTGCTAGAACCTCCATTCAGGCAGTTGTACAGAGCAGTAAGGTCCCCCCAATCCTCTTTTTCTGCAGACTAAACACCCCAAGCTCCCTCAGCTGTTCCTCACAGGACTTGTGCTACAGATCCTTCCCCAGCTCCACTGCCCTTCTCTGGATGTGCTGCAGCACCTCTATGTCCTTTTTGTAGTGAGGGGCCCAGAACTGAACACAGTGCAGCCTCACCAGTGCCGAGTGCGAGTGGTCAGTCACTGCCCTGGTCCTGCTGGCACACTATTGCGGACGTAGGCCACGATGCCATTGGCCTTCTTGGCCACCTGGGCACAGCTGGCTTATGTTCGGCTGCTATCAACCAGTATCCCAAAATCCTTTTCCACCAAGGCATCTTCCCAGCCACTCTGCCCCCAGCCCATACCAACATGTAAGGTTGTCGTGACTGGAGTGCAGGACCTGGAACTTGCCCTTGTTTGACCTCATAGAATTGGCCTCAGCCCTTCAATCCAGCCTGTCCAGATCCCTCTGCAGAGCCTTTCCACCCTCCAGCAGATCAACACTCCTGTGCAAATTAGTGCCATCTGCAGACTGACAGAGGGTGCACTTGATCCCCTCATCCAGGTCACAGACAAAGATATTGAACAGGGCTGTTCCCCACCACTGAGCCCTGGGGAACAGCACTTGTGAACAGCCACCAGCTGGGTTTAGCGCCACTCACCTCTACTCTCTGGACATGGCCAGCTTCAGTTTTTCACTTGAAGAGTACAAGCCATCAGCATCCAGTTTTTCCATCAGAATTCTGTGTGAAATGGTGTCAAAGGCTTCACTGAAGACCAGGCAGACATCCACAGCTTTTCCCTCATCCATGAAGTACGTCACACTTTCATAGAAGGAGACGAGGTCAGTCAAGCAGGACCTGCCTTTCGTAAACCCGTGCTGGCTGTGCCCAATCCTGGTTGTCTGCATGGTGGCACTCCCGATTATTTGCTCCATGACCTCCCCGGGCATCAAGATCATGCTTACAGGCCTGTTGTTCCCTGCATCCTTCTTCCTGCCCCTCTTGTAGGTGGGCTTCACATCTGCTGACCTCTGGTCAACTGTGACCTCCCTGACGAGCCATGGCCACTCATAAATGATTGAAAGCGTCTTAGTGAGCTCTTCCCCCAGCTCCTCAAGACTCTTGGGTCAATCCCATCTGACCCCATAGACTTGTGTATTTCCAAATGGTGCAGCAGGTCTCTTACCATTTTTCTCTTGATTGCAGGGTCTTCATTCTGCTTCCCACACCTGCCTTACAGCTCAGAGGACTGGTCATTCAGAGAACAACTCGTCTTATAATGAAAGACTATTAAAGGGCAAAGAAGGCATTAAGTTCCTCAGCCTTTTCTTCATCTTTTGTCACTGTTTCCTCACGTATCCACCAAAGGATGGAAATTCTCTTTGGCCCTCCATAAGTTGCTATGCAAGTTATAGAAACTTTTTTTTTTTTCTTTTTCTTTTTTTTTCAGCTGTTAAGTTCTACTTGGGCTTTGGTCCTTCTAATTTTCTCCCTCATACCTCATTTTCTCCAGCATAACCTCATTACATCCTTGTAGTCCTCTGGATTTGCCTGCCTCTTTCTTCCAAAGGTCACAAATTCTCTTTTTTCCCCTAACTTCCAGCCTAAGTTCTCTCTTTGACCAGGCTAATCTTCTTCCCCACCAATTCATCTTTTAGCATGCAGACAGCCTGCTCCTGTTCCTTTAAGATTTCCTTCGTAAGGCACATCCAGCCTTCCTGAACTCCTTGCCATTCAAGACTCCCTCCCAAGAGACTCTGTCAGCCAGTCCCCTAAACAGGCCAAAGTCTGCTCTCTGGAAGTCCAAGATGGCAGTTCTGCTGATCCTCCTCCTTACATCTCTGGGATTTGAAAACTCCATCATTTTGTGATCATTGTGCTCAAGACAGGCTCTGACCACCGCATAACCTGCAAGTCCTTCTCTGTTCACGAACAACGAGTCCAGCATGGCACATTCCGTAGCTGACTCCCTCACCATCTGTGTCAGGAAGTTATCTTCCACACACTCCAGGAGTTTTTGCTCCTCTACTGTGTTCCATTTCCAGCAAACATTGAGTAAATTGAAGTCTCTCACGAGAACAAGGGATGACAATCATGAGACTTCTCCCTGCTACTTATAGAATATTTCACCTGCCTCTTCATCTTGGCTGGATGGTCTAAAACTTCCACCAGAATATCTGCTATATTGGCCTTCCTCTTTGTTCTTACCCATAAACACTCAATCCTGTCATCACCATCGTCTTCTTCTGAAGGAAACTGCCATATCTTCATTTAACTTTTTTTTTAATTCACTTTGCAGCATTTTACTCACCCTCTGTAAAGAACCAGTGCTGTAAGTAAAGTTGAATAAATGTATACTTTCATTGATGGGAGAAGATTGATAAGTAGCATAACTGGAAGAAGAGATCTCTACAGCCATGGAAGTTTACCTCTCCCATAAAGCTGAAGGAATAGCTGTCTCTTTCCTGAAAAGCTCTGAGATTGACACGGATAACCGAATAGTAAAATTCAGTGGTTTGACTTGCCCAAGGCAGTGATTGTTAAGCAAAAAACTGATGAACTCTAGAGTTTACTATGACGAGTATACATTATTTATTTGTTAGAGCTTCTAATTATGTCAAACTGAAAGCAAACTGAATCATATGCATGACTTGATAACTTACTCATTTATGTTGGATTTTGTGCTGTATACTGGTGCCTAGCTGGCTTTGAAATCAACACATTGCCAAAGGACCTCATTATCTAGAAAGTCTGAAATGTTCAGAAGATGCTGTATGAACTGAAAGAGAGGAGACTACTAACAGAATTCCTTGAAAATAATACTTTTAAGGAGCATAGCTTAGGCTGAAAATCAAACTACAGCTGGGTCCATATTGATAGCAACAAGTGTTCAAAGAACGAATGCTTTTAGATTTTAAATACCTCAATATTAGGAGCTGGGCATCTGCTTTAGGACAGGAGGGCCCTTCTAGATTTGTGTTTTCTCCTTGTTACACACTGAATGAGAAGGGTGAGCAGAAAAAACCATGCTTGTAACCACCACTTCTTCCTAATTTCTTTCACGAGCTTGATGACCAAGTAAAGATATTCAGCAAACTTTCTAAGAATTTTTTAATCTCACTCTATAAAAGTGAAATATAATGGAACTCGGAGGCAAACTAAAATGCATGGAAAACTTTCCAAATACAGTTTAACTAAAAAGAAAAACCAATGTTGATTTATGACAATAGCAATATTACATAATCACATCCTTTGCAAAGACATCTCAAACATTGAAATATTTTGTAAATATATTTTTTAGACTACCTGTACAGTGAACAGGCAAATTATTCCCAGACAGAATAAAGAAAACACTATTCATCACATTGTGATAAATACAATTTTGATGCCTAACAAATATTATTGAATCTGTAATAATCAACTATACACATAAAACAGGTATGAAACAATAGTAGTGTACATGTCATCAACCTCATTCTGCTATAAGTGGAAATTTTGGACAGGTTCCCTGTTCAATTGCATGGCCATTACTTCAGAAAGACATTAGTTATAAATACTTCTCATACGTTCCACTGTTTCTTGATAAGATTAATTGATTTGCCTTACCAGTTAGAGTATGCCTTCAGGTTATTTATGGACTGATAGCAGAATCAAAAATATAAATATGTTACAGATAACATGCAAGCTTGTTGTCTTAGGAGGAGATAAGAATGCTTTGGTTTATTATCATGTAGAAAATGAAAGCCAGTTACTATGGTCTTTATATCTATATGAAATAAATCCATATCAATAACTAGTTACTTGCTTTGAAGTGCTTCTATTTTTAAAATAAGAGTTGATGGTATCTCCTTGCCGTGTGGAAAATGCAACAGTCCGTTCAAAGAATGATTTTTCTTTGTTGCGATATTTGTATTACATGCAATTTGTTTATACTTAGAATTATCATCAAGTTTTCCAGAATGGAAATCTGAAATAAATGAGTAAGGAGGAAATATCAAGAGGCCTCACTGCCTAAAGTCAACCCAAAATTTTTGTCCGACTAGATGCAACCCCTCTGTGAAAATGCGCAGAAATATGTCCTGACAGCCAATTGTCTTCTTTGACTGTTCACACAATTCAAAGCAATTTTCTAAAATTAGCCATAACTGATATGGAGCGTACATCTTGTAATATCTACTTAATGTTTTTCTCTTTAATCTAGCAGGCATCATCTAGCAAATTTTATAAAAGAGAATACTTGCCAAATAGTATTAAAAGCTATTTAGTTTTAATGTTTCTCAAAGGATTATGGCATATGAAACTATAAACATTGGTTTGAACTGTCTGTGCTAGGTGAAAGGCTTCATCTCTCACTTAGACCCCAGTCCAGCAAACACTTCTGCACATGTTGTAGTCCCATTGATCTCAATGGGACTACTCGTGTGTGAAATCAAGCATCTGTGTAAGCAGTTGGAGGATTGGGGCCTTATTCCAGAAAGTGTCATGAAAGCAATGCCCTGCTGATTATGTGGACTTCATAAAATTACTTTTTTTTTAAGTCAAGTCTTAGTGGTTTGTTTTGACATTAGCCCATGGAGGTCCTGGAATAGGAAAGAATTTCATGTAACACAACAGCGTTACTCAACACCAGGGCAATGAGGGGAAGACACAAAGCAGAAGACAATGCCACGCAAGAAGCTGAAAACTTGCACACGTGTAAACAGGTCTGTAAAGGACCAGTGCTCTTGCACTATCCACCGACATCACAGGGCCTTCCCTGTGTGTGGTTTTGCACTCTCCTGACAGGTCCAATGATAGGACAAAAAAAGTTATGGTGCTCTGGCCATGAGCAATTCTGCAATGGAGACATTTTCGTTTAACATTGTTTTTTCCACCCTGCTCACTACACTGTGTTCCCACGCAGCCCCGGCAGCAGAAGGCAACAGATTGAAGTGGTTTTCTTCAGTCTTTTCTATGTGGGACATAGAGCATGAAGAGAAAAAGTTACCAATCTGGGCCACTATTGAGAGAGACCATGAAAGAAACCAGACTAAAAAGGAAAAGATGGTTTAAAAACAGAGAGGTAAATTATCAAAGCTGAAATAACCCGAAAAGAAGACTCTCACACCCGTTGACTGGTAAATGCATATCCCAGTAAACATAATAGAGAAGGAGTTACAAGTAAGGGCCCAATACTGAAAACCCTCATTCAACTGGAAAGAATCAGTGAACTTACTCAGCAACAAAGCTCCTAAAATTATATTCTGAGCCAGGGAATCAAGACAGTTACAGTGATTCTTTCTTGATCCCAGTGCCTCAGAAAACAGAGCACTGTTTCCTTTGCAAGGCAATGACAGAGCTTTGGCCATTTGCTTGCAGGTTCTCAAAACCATTAGACACTGGAAAGTGAAATTAAAAAGTGTTTGTTTCATATTTTGTTCTATTTGAAATATATATTGAAATATATATTTATATATATTTCAAATATATAAATATATATACTTGAAATATTTTTGTTTTATTTGTTTATATATTGTTTCATAAGTCACAATCCTGAGATGGCTTACTGATGGCTCTGTGACCTCAGAGAAATCACTCAGGACCAAAACAAACTCGTAAATGGAAACCATTCTAATTTGCCCTGATTCTCAAACCTAAGAAGGAACAAAAGTACAGAAAGTCTGTTATTCAAACTCAAGGCTTACCTTGCTTGTAAGAGAAAGCTGATGGCCCAAGAACAGCGCAGCTTTTCATCCCTCACGTCTATAATTTCTGCTAAGCACTTTTCCAAAACACTGTTCTGAGCTGTGTTTTCATAGTTTTGTGCATGAATCAGAGCTTCTAGAGAGGTAGCAGATCTTAGACATACAAATCCCAGACTCAGTGCTTAGGGATATTTTCAGATATACCAGAATATGGTGCATAGAACATATGTCACAGCTATCATTCTGTAATTGAAACTTGCTAGGTTAAGATTTTTGTTTGGTTTCAGTTTGCAGCACTTTTGGCTTCTCATTCTTTTCCTTATCTATAGAATTTTCAAAAGCTCCAATGCCATGTTCCTTTAAGCATTTTAGGAACTAAATTATAAAGGTACTTATCTTCTCAAGCACAGAGCTCCTAGACACTCTAAGGGATCTGTAGGGAGAGTGTCAAGAGGACGGAGCCGCTTCTTGGTGGTGCCAAGCAAAAAGACAAGAAGCAATGGTCAGAAACAGATGTACAAGAAGTTCTACCTAAATATAAGGAAAAACTTAACCCGAGGGTGACTGACCATTAGAGCAGGCTGCCCCAAGAGGTTGTAGAGTCTCCTTCTCTGGAGATATTCACAAGCTCTCTGAACACAATCCTGAGTAACATGGTCTAGGAAAACCTCCTTAAACAGGGAGGTTGGACTACGTGACTCCAGTGGTCCCATCCAAACTTATATATTCTCTGATTCTGTAGAGACATTCTCAATCCTGTAGTAGAACTGGCAAAAAATCCCTTAGCAAGTTAGGCTTAAAACAGCCACTGAAGTAAATGGGACTCAAGTTTTAACTTATTTGGACACTTATGGACCATACATACCCGTCTGCTTTTTAGGCAGGTAAAAGACTATATAATTCACTCTAATTTTCTAAGCAACACCACTTGCTTTGAGACAAGGAATTCTTCAATTTTCTTTGTATGTGGCGTAAGTGGCTGTGGTCTCATTTAAGTAGGACACTTCAGGGAACTGTAGAACCACTAAGGTTGGAAGGAATCTCTGGAGATCACCTCATCAGCTCAGAAGATGGAAAAACTGAAAAAAAATCCCAAGCCTAATTCAGAAACACACTACATGTAAAAAAACCCTCTGAAAATAAAGCCTATCAACAAGTAGCCTCCCTTTCAAGAAATGTCAAGAACATCACTTTTTTTCTGGAAAAAATATTGCTGCCCAATGTAATGGTTGTGATCCATTGATAAGGGTTTGATCTCAGACCAGGGCAATAGTAGTTACATTCAGGTGTGTAAACTCAAGTTCCCACTGGTGCTTCTGATGGTATTCCACTAAAGCTCCAGTGAATGCTCCGGAAGACAGGCAGTTATCCTTAAGTTCTGAGCATTACTTGTCAGCCCTGTCTGTATGTCTTAGATCCTTTCCAGGATTTAAAATGCCACTAAACACCTCCATTCAGACACTCAAATTGCTCTGCAGATGCCTGGGTTTAGCTCCTGCACTGAAAACGGTTTGCCACATGGCTTAAGGCAAGTACTTAAAGTCCGTGTCTTGATCCTGTGGCTGTAGAAAACAGGGATTTTGATAACCTTTTTTGTGCACCATTTGCTTATCTTCACTCTGAGTTTGTAAGTAAATATGGATAGGGACTCTGTTTACAGTGTATGTGTAGAACATCTATCGCAGCAGAGCACCCACTTACTGCTACAATACATACTCCACAGATAATTCTTTCAATCCTTTTTTAAATTTCTCATTAAGGCTTACCGTAAATGAGGAATTTCAGTAAAAATTACATACCTTAGAAAATATACTTAATTCCTTTGTGAGTTTTAAATAATGAGGCACAGTGATATTTTTAGTTTGGAATATTTTGGAATGTCTGGAATGTCAAGTTCCCCAGATGATGATTAAAAGGTCAAGTAATAAACTATATGATAAACTGTGCCTGAGATTCCTCATAAAACAAATGAGTAATGGCTGTACAAACTGTGTTGCCATGTTTTCACATCAAAAAATTCCTGCAGTCTATTATTGCTTCAAATTTGTTAAATTATAGGATTGTCAGAAAAACAGCACAGGAGTGGCTAGTTTGCAGCTTCTTTGGGGCTGAAGTCAGTCAAGAAGCAAATGAAAGGAGTGCAGTGAGGAGCAGTGCTGATGTTGCTAGTGGACGTCATAGTGGAGAATGTGAAAAGGTTTTTTTTCTTTCCAAGTGTAGGTCTGGTGTTGGTAAGTATCATGTTAAGTTTCTTTAGAAGTGTGTTTGTTTCTGTGAGGATTATAACATTAGATTAGAACATTGCTTGAGACACAATCACAGGAGCCCTCCAAAGCTGTCAAGCATTTGGCATATCTCACTTATCTCTAAGGGTGGCAGGGGCCATCAATACAAAGTGGACCATCAATCAATATGGGGTCTTCTTCAGACATTGCCTGTCAGCTGATCAGAGGAAGGCTTTAGGGAATCAGCTTTCCATTATCAGGATTTGGTCTGTGATCAGAGCAAGCCACTAAACCTTTTACTTTTCACTTGGCAAAAACATACACACTGGAAAAAAGTCCTGACAGTTCATTCATTTTGCTCCATCACTGGAGCCAGATGATGTTTGACTGGGGAGACCCACCCTCTTTGATGTTGTACTCTTTTGAGAGTGCCCTGCTGTGAAAAAAATTTTCTCCTTCCAAATTAAAGAGAAATATTTCTGTGTCCAGCTGTTAAATGTGACGTTTGCCATTTTTCAGTGCACTGGCTTTGTGCCATCTCGCAGGCTGTGTTTCAAGCCTATCTTTTTCCTTTCCCCTTCTCAGCAGCAATATCCACAATGTGTTAGTGTCTCCAGCTTCTACATACATCAATACCAAAAGGGAAAATACAAGTAATACTGCATTTCTCTGAACTACAGCAGCAATATTTACATGTCTCTTCTGTTTTTTTTAATTAAAGCCAGCAATCCTTCATGCAATGAAGGATAAAACCCTTAAATATGATCTATGAAAAGCCGACTTCATTTTCGTTTTGACTGCAGTAGGCAAACCATGCCGAAGCAAAGCCTTAGTAGAAAACATTTACTGGTTAAATGAGTGTGGATATTACTAAAACTTGTTTCGTGTCCACATCAAAAAAATGGCACCCATTCAGCAGCCCTAGCTCTGTTTAAATTAAGACAAACTTCTCATGAAATCTTGAATAAATATTTAGGCTTATGTAATCAAGAAAATCTGTATCTTCTCGTATTTATTAAGTGTAATTTTTAGAGTTATAAAAACCACTGTCAAAAACTGTGTATACAGTAAATAATGGGTGAACTCATCATTACAACATTTTGCCTATCCATTGAGGTGGATGAAACGGAACAGGTTCCAAGTACTCTTCAGTTCAAGCTCTCCATAATCCTTTTCATTTCCATATTTGCTGATACAGGAAAGGATCAATGTTTGATGGATTTTGACAAGGTCGTTATTACAAACCTATGTTTTATAATTAATCTCAGGCTATGACCAGCAAATCTGAATAACTGCTCATGTACTCATCACATCTTCATGCTGTGAAAATTAAAACCTGACTGAGAGCCTCAATGGATGAGAATGGAAAAACTTAATTTGGAAAATTACACGAATGATAACGAAAACAAAGCACTTCCTCTTTAGGTATTCACTTTGTAGATCCATGCCAAGGAAGAGTATATTCAGATAGATTTGATCTAGAAATAAGCAGTAAAGATGCTCTTAATGTGGACTACAAGTAACTCACGGACATAGTTTTTTAAATTTTAGAATGATGCAGGTTTACAAATAAATATAAATGAGCCTCTCTCCGAAAGGCTAGCAGAGAGCCAAGCTGCATTCTGTGGGGCTTCAGGCAGTTCTCAAAAGCTATCTGGTGTCTAACAAAGGCAGCACTGGGACTGGAGATGTCCAAGCAACACAGAGACTCTGGCTGTAACGGTGCTGGCAATTCAACAGCAGGCATGCTCGCTCGTTCCTGGAATGAATCAATCACTGCCACTCCTAGAATTGCAAGCAGCACATATAGAGGCTCTCTAAATGGTACAGTTGGATCTCTACGTTATGCTGGTTCCACGACTCTGGCTCCAAAGAGGCGACCTCGTTGTTAGAATACAATCTATGCTGCTTTGGTCCTTCTCTACGCTTATTTCTACATAGATTAGGAAAAAATTTTCTTACTGATAATTCTAACTTTCTCTAATTTAGCTAACCAATGTTATTCAAAATTTTCTTTACTTGTCTCTAGTCTTCCATCAGCCACTGTTTCATCATGTTTCTTTTTTCTGTCCCTCAATCTGTTGGGTGGCAGAAAAACACCCGAAAATTCACTCATTAGAGTGAAAATGAAGGACTGATTCCAAAGATTTGTGTTGATCTTTTTCTCTATTACTTTCTGCATTATTCTCCTTCACCTTTAAGAGTATATACCTTGTCTTTATTCTTCTAGCTTTCCTCAACCATGCCAAAATAATTTCTTGTAAAAGAGCAATTTTTTTGTCCCAAACAAGTGTAAGTGAAAATGTATAGATGTCTTATATAGGCCAACACAGATGAAGCAGGACTATTTCAGAAACAGCAGAGTAGTTTGAGCAGCAACTCTGCTGGCTTTAAATGACCACTTTTTTACAAAGAAACTCAAGGCAGATGAAATAATTTGAAACCAATAGAACCAGTGATTATAATCCATATTGAATATTTTAACAGTAAATTGACATATGCAAAACAAGATTTCTTTTTCCTCAAGACTAAATTAAAAAAAAAATTGAAATAAACCAAGTATTTTAATGATTGTCCCACATCCTCAAAATCTAATACAAATGAGAAATTAATAATTTTTTTAGCAACGCTGCCTGTAAAATTATTTTGCTCGATCTGTTCAAAACCTCACAATGGTTGTAAAGCAATAACAATAACAAAATGTTTTGAAGCAAGAGTTTTTGTTTTGTTTTTTTCTATAATTTGTATTATTTCAAGATTTTTTAAACCAAAATATAATGTTTCATTGTAAGCTTACTGTACCTTCAAAATTAAAGGAATTTTGAACTGAGAAATACATTTTCTGTTTAAAAAATGTAAGAACTTCATATTTAGATAATTTTAAACTATTTTTCCCTAAGTTTTATTGATGAGAAATTTCCATGAAACTGACTTTTTTGCAAAAAGTTATATTTTCTGAGCATTCACTTGAAAACAAAAAATTGTTTCCTCGGGAAACTCCAACAATTTGTAACCAGTTATCAGTTGTACTCCAGTTAAAGACACACATAAAGACAGTCATGGCACCTAAGAGCTTGCAATCTAAAAGACACAGATAAGGCTAAATGAATTGAGAGACCCAGAAAATGTGATGAAAGCGTAACCTTTCTCCACTCCTTTCCTGTATCTTTCCCCCTCACACACAATCACAAAAATTCTCTGCTTAAATATGAAAAGAATAATGGGAAGTACAACTTCACAGTTTTCCTGGGTTAAGCAGGAATTGCCATGCTTCCCGTCTGCCAGATAGAAAAGCTTTGGTTTCCCAGTGGGGTACAGATCTCTCCAGCTCCCTCTTATTCCTGGGGAAAGTAAATCCTGAATGTGTCTGCAGGCAGGTTAAAATCTGAGCCCTTTCTTGGCCAGCTGGTATCCCCTGACTGCCACTACATGGGAAAGTGGGCAGCATAAGTCAGATATATGTTATTCCAGGCATTTGAGGGCAAAGGGAAGACACGCTAAAGGAAAGGCAGAGGAACTAAACAATGTAGGAAATAGACATTTTTTGCAAGGGGTTCCTCAAGAATCCCTTGCTTATAGTAAGCAAATGAGTTCAGCTTCTTTTTAATGCCTCACAGACTGTATACTTACTATTTGTGTTTGACTTTCCTAACTGGTTTGACCACTATATTTGTAATATGAGAGAATATTAAAAATAACTGTAAGCCAACTCTTAGTGTTACATTCAGATTAACTATTTTCAGAGAATTTGATGAAGCTGTAATAAAAATCAATTTATCCACAGAAAGAAGCACTTCTTGTTCTCAAATGACAGATTTACAATTTCACGCAAGCATGAATATCCTAGAGCTCACCCTTTTTAATAAGGAGTCTTTTAAAAGACATAAAATATTTGTCCTAATGAAGTAATGGTTTCCTAAGGTTTTGCTTCTTTTCTGTACTGCCTACAGTTTTATGTCTTTGTTGAAATGTGTCACTTCTTAAATTATGATGTTTTCCTAAGTCTACTATATTCTTTTTCTAACCCACACTAAGAAAGCACAATTGTCAGACATTATGTTTTGAGGGCGAACTGACCTCCAACACATTGTGGATAATGTAAATTTAATATTTTATAGTTATTCTGAAAACATTCCTAAACTCAAAATCTCTGGTTGCTTAGTATATTTAACTCACTCCACCTAACAACAGTAAACTAAAGATGCTAACGTTTTCTGCAAAAAATCAAAGTAAAAGGTGAGAGGCAAAGATGAAAAAGTACTTTAACTTTTAGGGAGTCACTGCTATTACAGAGTCACAGCCAACTTTAGATAAGACACTGTACTGAGACAGCCCAAAGAGCTGCTGCAGTCCCAGAACTGTCACCTCAGCCTGTTCAAATTTGTCTAAAAATTCTCCAAGAAACTGCGAGTATAGGATGAGTGAGACAGGAGAGGTTAATGCACTGTGATTCTAGCCTCTGCTGACTCATTCTGTCAAGAAATACTGAGGTTCCTCCAAGAGAATATGATAGCATGCCACTGTGGTAGATTTTACTTCTTTTTCTCAAACGCTTTTCATTCTCCAGTAGAGAGCAGAGAAGGATCTGAGTTACTCCAGGCTTCAAAGGAAAGACATTTATTTTGTCCAGATAAGTAAATTGTCTAGTAATCCCATGTGGCATCTGGATAGGAAATATATTATACTTACTAGAAAATTGAGCAAATCCTTGGAATCAAGGATGAATAAACAAACTGACTGAGAGGAAAAGACACTTACCAGAGTCTTAATAACGAGGTACATTCAGGAGCATTCCACCCTTTAAAGGGTGATTTTGCAGTGAGCAGGACTAATGAAGCCTGGCTTTAGTATGAATGCGTGTCTTTTGTCCCCAAAACCTTCACTGCTGTAATAATCTCCACTTCGACAGTGATTCCAGTGTATGACACTGATATGTGAATACTTTTCAGTTATTATGCACTTGGTACTGCTGCTATCACTGGTAGTTCAGTGCACGGAAGATCAAAATGTGCAGTGCAGTGTCACTGCGAGTGCGGGAGGAATGGGGTCCTGGGGCATTGCGCCTTGCGATGTGTAAGTAGTGAAAGCTAAAGTGGTGACAAAAATTGCTTGCAAAAATTCCCAGTAGCTTTGGCTCAACAGTGAGATATAGATCGGGTCACTGAGCTTTGCTTGCCCACAAAGCTGTTTTTTTTTTCTTGAAAGCACCCCAAAAGCATGTAACTTCTTCTAGAAGTCACTGTGTGAAATGTGAAGTAGCTAGAAGGTGAAATCTCAAACCGTGCAGGACAGAAAAGCCATGGTGCACAGTTTGCACATGCTCAACAAACATCATGTGTTTTACCGGTTGTGCAGGCAATAGGTCCAGATTGCAGCTATTATTTTCCCAAATCTCTGGAAATTTAAGCTGCTGCATATTTGGAAAATACAGTTGCCATGACAATACCAAGCAGAGTGTGCCCTGTATGCTTTTCATATTTGACTTCACTATATATACAGGATATCCTGTATTATACACACTGTCTGGCAGTTCTAAAAGACAAAAACTACATTTCCTGTTTTCTTCTTTTTTTTTTTTTTTCTACTTTTTCCACATTTCGAGAGGTTTACCTTCTTACCCGTGACATCAAATTCAGTGAAAATGCAGGAGGGATTACTGTATTCCTACCAATTTAGTTCTGACTGTTAATTAAATCCATTCTAATCGCTACAGGTAAATCATTAGCAGAAACACAGTTCAATTGTAGATACTTTCCACGTTCATCAAATTTAAATATCATGTTTTGTGACATTTTCTCGATCTAAAATGCGTTTTATCTAAAAATGTTCAAAACCAGCAGTCACCAAAACAAATCCTGAGATTCTAATAGAGTTTTTAACACTGTAAATACAATCTGAATCAGACTTAAAATTCTACTACTATGAGCAGCTCTTAACACAAAATTGCATGGAATCACTACAAACACTGTCAAAAGGCATCACGCTCCACAATACAGAGTATCTGTATTTCAGTCTTTTAATTACAGCATAAATCCTCTAAAAGTCGGTACAATAGCAGAAGCAGATAGCTAGCAGATTTTTAAATTATGGTGGTGATGGGAGAAAAAGAGCAGGAAGACCTCACCACACTTACAACAAATGATTGCAGCACTTTTCACCTGTAATATTACAAAGATATTGCAATTCCCATTTTACATCTGATGTAAACCATACTATTAACTCTGCAACTCTGCTTAAACAGTCTGTCAACTTTAATGCTACAGCTACATATACTGTTCACATAAATGACAAAAAAATCCAAACTTCTTCACATATGTCATTCACATACTGAATACAGTCTAGTTCTGAGATTTGTATTAATTTAATATCCTTGAGAGTAAAAATAAACAGGACTCAAAAGATCCATCATGATGCAATTATCCAAAGTTTTCCTTTTAAAATGCATCTTTGCTTGGTTTCTGACAAAATAATTTTAACTGTAAATTTGCAAATGTCTCAATTATAGAACTGCACAGATTTGAACTATAGTAGTCAAAGCCCAAATGTTTTATAAATACATTTTAAATATGGCATTAATATAAAAATCCCATATCATAAAATCCAAAACATTTTAATATAACTTGCTATGGTAATAACGAGGTCATTAAAAAAAAAATAGATAAACTCCATCATGTAATTTTGAACTTCTTCTGACCTTCTGATGGCTTCGATTGGGAACAAATGTTACCCAATAAGTACATTGGCAGCCTTTTATTTGCAAAAAAGAGGACAATTAATTTAAGCAGCCTCTGATTTAGTAAATATGTTGGATGCATTGCATAGGAAAAGATACCAGTCTTTCATATATATCAATTATAATCACAGATTAAAAATCTTACTGATTTGGAGCATATCTGCACTGCAATCAAAGTGACTAGGATCGGTACAGACAAGTCTGTTCTCTGGGTGTAAATTAGTAACCTATGTCATGAGAGCAGGGGATGTACTTGCAGCTGCTTACTGTGCTTTACTGAGAGTTTGCTATCCTGTAGTAAGCTAATTTTTCCTGGAATTACATCACTTATAAGACTGAAATAATTACCTTGATTAAAATTATTTGGCTTGTGTCTGGCCAGAGGTGCAGAAACATCTTTGGATGCAATGCAATGTGTTCCAAGCGAATTTGCCACAGGAGAACCCGATAATAAATATCGGTGACTTCCATTCTTCAAATGCTGTGTAAAATGAAGCTTGCTACTCGCCCAAGGGTGTGATTCATTTCGCAGAGCAATAACCAACTAGGGTTAAGTACATAACCTCACCCTATTGCCCGATGTCCTTGTAGAGACAGCAGCGAGAAACAGGCAACATCAGAGGGCAGCACATCGTAATCAAGGTTAACTCCCTTAGATCAGGTCCTTACTGATATCAAATGTTACTGCCTGATGCTGCAAGCACGACCTGCTATAAATTGCCACACCCTAGATGTGGACCCTAGTCTCTTACTGAGACTAGTACTCAAAGAATTCAGCCTTTTTTTGTGTTGCTTTCATACTGGTTGCTTTCCCATGCTCTTGAAGAAAAGAATATGAGCAATTTTTATCATCTTAACATTCAAGTGTGACTATTGTAGTACGTTTTTTACTAGAAAAACAAAAATACCTTCTCTATATAAATACACTTCTAAGTAAATGTATAGAATCATATCAGTCTTAAAACACTTAGCCATCATTATGACTATGAAAGCATGCTGTCAACCAATCAGGAGTTTGAGTTTTTGATTTTTTTTTCTGCATTCTTTCCAAACATACTTCTCCTTTTTATCTTTTTTTCTTTTTTCTTTTTTCTTTATTCTTTTTTCCTTTTTCTTTTTTCTTTCTTCTTTTTTCTTTTTTTTCTTTTTTTTTTTTTGTTTGAGTACACAGCAGAGAAAGCAGTTTTTAAGAGAGCTGTGGTTTGTAAGGTTGCTGAAAGCTGCTTCCCTAAAATGACCTTTCCTACCCAGTAAATGGTTACAGCAGGGCAAAAGGAAAAAAACCACATTTTTTGTCATACTGCTCACAAAACTACTCTGTTGGTGAAGCTTTTCAGACACATGCTCAAAAGTTAAAATAAACAAACAAATAAATTAAAATGTCCCCCTTCCACTCAATTTTAATTTCAAGACTTGACAGGCTGGCATGTCTCAAGTCATTTTATGGAAGCCTTGAGATAATATGTGGTGGCAAGAATATGAGAATGTCTGGAGCACGACAAGAATGGGACACCACTGCTTGAACTGCAGCAAAATCTTGACGTTACAAATAAAATAGTAAAGCCTGGTGAGTCTAACTATTTCAGCCTTATCAAATGAAGGAGAAAAAAAGTCTTTATTTAAGACCAGAGGCCCTAATTCCTCCACCGGGAGAAGAGCCAAGGGAAGACGTAGTTTCCACGTGGAAGATGCAGTGGCTCCAAGCAGCGCATCACTCCGTGTCAGACCGGGTTGGCTGGGGAGGGCAGGTGGGCTCCTCCCAGAGCAGCTGTGGCTCCCCTTGCTGCCCTTTTCTCCCCGATGACACCGGGCCAGATCACCCAGCAGGCCCTGTGCCAACACAGCCTCGTCCCGTGGTGCACGTGGCTATCTTCTGAGCTCTCCTAAGGTAGAGGTCTTCGCAGATCTTTTTCTTAACAGTGGAGAAATCATTGCTGTCAAAAATGGGTCTTTGGGATGCAAACCATACTCAACCTTGTACAAAGTACCAACTCTGCCTTCCAGAGAAGTCTAATTAGAAAGACTTGATCAGAGAGAAAATTGTTGTGAAGCTTGCATTAGTGTAAACTAAGAGGAACTGAAACACAGGAGAGAGTACAGCGTGCCTACCCAGGCACTAAGAAAAACAATTGTATGAAACTATGTAACAGTGTCATCTAGTGACTCTTGCCATAATCTTGTTATCCAGACAGTGCAACCAGCTGCAGAAAAGCCCAGTTTTTACCCTGCTGAAGTGAGCTGTGCCCACATTCTCTGCTGACACTTGGCATTCAGCTGTGACAAGACTTTGCAAGCAAACTGAGAGCATGCAAACACAAATACGACATTTGCAAACAATTGTCTGGTGAGATATCCTTAACTCTGTGTGTGGAAATCCTAGTGGAATGCCAATGCTAGGCATGGTATAGGTCCTGTCTTGTGTCAGGGAAAGCATCTGTCATGATGGTGCTGAAATACAGTCCATGATTATACCACCTAGGGAGACTCCTTTGAACTCAGTCCTTCATGTAATCTGCAGGACACTTTGCAAGGTGCTGCAGACCACCAGTGAGCCACGGACAGCAGCTTAGTAGCCTGTGGTAAAAGTAGCCACAGATACAAGCAAGCAACTTGCTTGTCTTCGTTTTCCTTTTTAACATCTGTTCCTGACACCAAGGATTACCCTGGGCTTGTTCAAGGCCAGGCTGGATGGGGCTTTTGGGCAACCTGGTCTGGTGGGAGGTGTCCCTGCCCCTGGCAGAGGAGTTGGACCCAGAGGGTCTTTAAGGTCCCTCCAAACCCAAACCACCCTATGATTATGTATCGATAACCAGTGACTAATCCCATACCATACTTCCTTATTTCTAAGCACATTCACTGAATGCAAACCAATCTGCCCATAAGGCTCATGTGAGCCCTTCAGCATGACACTGGAGACTTGTTTCTTTGGTTTTTCCTTTTTTTTCCATTCTTCTTGCCTGAAAGTCTGCTTCCCACACAAGCCACCACATAACAAAGACCATTAATAAAAATGAAAAAGCTTAACTAATATATTGGATTCCTTCCTTTTTAGAGTCATGAAGTTCTTCATAAAGTGCAGTACTTGCCAAAGAATACAGTTAAAGGCATGAGCATTTTGTTACATTTCCATTATAATTAATTAAACTGTCAGAAACATTGTCCAAAGAGCATTCACCCTGACAAACTTGGAAAATCTGGAAAATGTAATGCAAGTGTGATGCTTGTCTATAATTCATGCTCCAGTTTACAGGGGTGTTAACTGCAGTGAAACTTCTATTACTTGTTTGTAAATAAAATTTAAATAGAATAAAAGCAGTTTAAGTGATTTGGATTTTTTTGCAGAGACTTTAATTTTCAAATCATATTCACCTCCTTCCTGTGCTTTACACTGTACTGCTCAGGGCCTTAAATTATATACATCAAAACTTGATGTAACATCCCAGAAAATTAAGAAAAAGTGTTGTCATAGGTTTGATAAGTAATTTTTCTGATTCTGCTGTAAGCTTAATACTTGAAATTAAGTTTNAAAAAAAAAAAAAGAAAAGGGTTGTCATCCAGGTTCAGATTTTCTTACGTGGGGTTTGTACTTACCATGCAGCTGAAACACCTTTGGCATCTAGTTAGGTACCATCATAATAATAGCTCAGAACAAAAGGCAAATTGGGGCACCTTTTTTCTTCTTAGGGCACTCAAATCTTGTATTCGGTTTAATCGCCAAGTTCTGCTCAGAGCCCTGATCACTAATTTGGGTGCTTTCAGAATCTCAAGCCTTGCTAACCTGTGAATGCAGCTTAGTGCATCACACCCAGGCACCCTAAAGGGATGCATTCAGGCCTGCACCCAGGCTGGCAATCCTGAAAACTCACCCACATTGTGCCACGCAGGTGCAATAGTTCATTCAGAAATAACTCAGCTCAACACCTCATTGCAGAAGGTAGATATACCCCTAGTGACCAAAGGGCACTAACATCTGGTGACCACGCCTCTGGTTTTGGTGGCATCAGCTCAGCTCTCTCAGGGCAAGCGTCTGTACACAGCAATCTCACTCGTTCTAAATGGCTCATTGTTGGCAATCCAACAGAAAATAAATTTAAAAACCAAAACAGGGGAGAGGGGAAAGAGAGAGGAAAATGTTTACAGTAACGCTTTTATAGCAGGGTTAAGGCAAGTTGAAGGAATAAAGAGGAAGAAAGAAGGTTCCAGATATGTGAAGGAGTCCTTGGCTTTCATTTTGAAACAAAGTTATAAGCACTTTGCTTTGCCAGAACAGTCTTAGAAATCTATGAAAAAAAAGAAGGAAACGAAAAATCCTAGCGGTATTTCAGCTCGAAAAAGTCCTGAACCTCCTTTCTGTACTGTGCATAAAAGAACAGGCTGCTCTGCTTCCTTTCCCAGACCTGATCCAGGGAGCAGCCTACTGAGGGAGTCCAGGGCCCAGGAATCAGCTGTAACCAGAGCTGAACCAGCACACCTTGTTTCCTTTAGGATGAGGAAATCTCACGAGATGTTCTCAGGTCACTCTTCTCAAGGGGAACAGGAGGGCCAACACTACCACTTCTTCAGCACAGCATCTCAGGATGGCTCGTGTCCAGCTGTCACCTCATGTTTCTCATCCACAGCACTGCTGATCCCTCCTTGCTCACACTGCCTAGATCCATTTCTCCACTCCTTCCCCACCCCCTCCCTCTATCCACCTGGTCTTTCTTTTTCACCTTCACATCATCTTCTTTCTCAGGCTTTTCATCCCAACTTCACTCGGCATTCCAGAGATAGGTAGCTATAGATATAGGTAGAGTTACATAGATACATAGATATCTAGATCTCAATATTTCTTTCTAAAACAGTGAAGCGTTTGGATATCTCAATAATTTGACTACTTGAATGTAACAAACCCGAGAAAACAGGGTATTTTTTGTTGCCTTGAAACTCATCTTCTTTATCTGCCCTCTTCCATGATTTCCTTTATGGGACCAAAATGACCATGAGCTACATTTATATTGGGACATGAATTATGTATTTATCAGGCAGGTGACTCCAAGGTGCTGAAAAAAGCAAGCATTAAAAATGTGAGATGGAAAGAGATTCTTCTGCAGTAAGTTGGTTTAGTTCTTAGTCCACTTTATGAGAATAAAATCTAATAACAAGGCAATGACGTTGAGAGGCTGCTCTGGAATCCTTCGGCATATGAGTTTGGGGTCTAATTTCACAGAGGTAACACCCTTGATACAGCCACATTTGGAATTGCAAGGCATATCTGTGAGAACAACTGGACTGAAATGATTGTATTTCAGACAGTACTTTTTCTTCATAACTGTAAGGAAAAACCAAACATTTATGAATGATGTTCAAAGAAATAATGCTAAATTTATATAGCCAATTCTGACTTAGAATATTTATAGCAAAATAGTGCAAGGTTTTGTATGTGCTGCATAGACTCATTAGTTAAAATATATATTTAATAAGTGACAAGCCCAAATGAAAAATTTTATTTGGTACTGGATACCCACCCAAGAAGTTAAATCAATTCCTTTCTGTTTAATTTTGCTATTTGTTTTTCTATCTGAGCTGCCAATTTTCTAACATATTAGGGAAGAAGTAGGAAAGTCTTTTTGATTGATAACAAGTTCAGATTTTTGTGTCAGATCAGTGGAGATTTTTTTTCAAAGTAAGAATTTCATATGTTGCTTTTACATTCTTAGACAATTATTCTACAAAAATTATTTAAATGCTCTTTTTTTAGCTGCTTTGACAAGAACACCAAAACAGTTCACATCACCCTTGACCTGCAGGGTGTACATCATCTTGTCAACATATAAACAAACACATGATGGGCTGTATTTTAATAGATTCTGTAAATATCAAGATCCAATTCATCAAAAGGTTTGCCAAAGTGACAGCTGTGGGGGTTGCAGTATGTGGTTGCATGCCCATTCAGCGTTCTTGCAATAGGATCGTTGCAAGAAACCTCAGAGCTACTGTTGCTATTTTTTCCACATTATTATTTCTCTGGAGCTCTGGGTTAAGCTGTAGTCTGTATATGCCACTTCATGTATAAAAGAAATATGCAGACTTCCGGGCAGAGCCACAGGGACAGCTTTTATAATAATCCCTCTCCTCTCTCCCCATCTTTATCAGACAATTCCTCTGATGTGCTGCACTGTGTCATAAAAGGAGGCTGAGAGGAATTTATAAGCACAGAAACTCTTACTTGGGAGAATGAGCAGAGCTCAGTTTTGATAAGGTTAACACAGACACAGTAACTTTTCTTGGTTGGCTTCGTAGCTTTATGAATTTCAAAGCTGGAAGGGACTGTTAGATCATCTACTCCAGACTATACTTCATGGGCCATTAACTTCTATACAGGAAAAGACACAGAAAAAAGAAAGAGGACCAGTAAACGCTTGAGGACTGAGTGACACGAGTACCTGATGGCCCTATAATGCCAGGGAATTGTTAAGGGAGTTAATGCCCTGAGGCCCAGAGAAAGCCAGGACAGCCATACCTGAAGCTGTAGAGATCGTGCAAGCACAGTGGCAGTCAGCCTAGGGCACAAATATGCTGGCTGTGAAATGAAAAACTGACACCTCACACCACTGCCCCTGCCCCAAGTCCCTGCAGCAATTCTCTGGCTCCCAAAAAAAAAAAAAAAAAAAAAAAAAAAAAAAAAAAGAAAAAAGANAAAAAAAAAAAAACAGAGAGAAAGAAGAATCTACCTGGGCAGCAGAGGGAAGAAATTCTCAGAAAACACCCCAGTGAAGATGAGATTCTTATGCAAAGTACTACAAGGAAGATGCAGACAGTCTTGTTTTCCTTGTGTATGGCCTGGGAGGTAAAGTAAAGGGTTTGGAGTTTCACAGGCCATGAAGGCAAAGGTTGAGATCGTTGAACCTGAAGATGCACAACTTGACATATCTAATTACCTTTTAAAAGTCAAAGGTGCCAGATTCTTTTGGCAAGATATTCTTATGTTTTACTGCTAAACATATTTACCTTCCTCTTTCGAGATGCATTTTGTCTAACTTCGGCTTCTAGCCATGGTATTTTGTTTATCACATCTCATCTATTAAATAGAAAATCCCTTCTGCCAGGTTGGATTTTCTTTTACATATGTAAGTGTCTAAACCAAGAAGTCAAACCAACTCTAACCTCTCCCATAACGAAGGCAATATATCACGCTCCATTAAGAATTATATTCAAAGGCTTTTTTTTTTTTTTTCCAGAAGCTGATCACCTCCACAGCCACCTTGTGCTCTTTTACCACAGTACGCTGGTTGTGATCTCTAGACACAAGGTAACTTTCCAAAGACATTTCAGTCATATGATACTAGTCATATTATACAATTTATAGCTACCATGACCCTTTGCTGGAGAGTTAAATGCTGTAATGCTCATGGGCAACTCAAACATAAATTCCTATGCTCATGCACAAAGCCAAATTCTCTCTCCTCGGCCCCTGGTGCCTTTCCAACAGACTCCTCCAGGACGAAAAGTTTAAGAGACTGATGTATGAATTTAAAATATTTGTCTCTCTTTGAAACTCCTAACATTTTTGGTTTTGCTTGGATGGGAAGTAACATTGGAGTCTTTCTACTAAGTAGCAAATACAAGCAACCATGAAACATAGAATGAAAATACCTAAAAAATGCTGCAGTCTGACAGCAGGACAAAGCTCAGAAGTCCTGATTCTGGAAGCCACTTCATGCTTTCTGTAAGCTCCTCAACACCACCAGCTCCCAACAAAGTTGAAAGGAATAAATGGAAGCTCAGAATTTTGCAGCAATATTGTGGTATGAGCTTAAACACCCAGGCCTCCATTCATAATATTTATAGTTGTCATGCACTCAAGAGAAGAACCCAATTGGTGGTAGTTACGCACAGCAACTGATTTTTGGTTTGGTTGAAATATTGAAGTTTACTTGGAGTTCTCAAGACCTTAATATAAAACCATTCTACTTTCACCCATAAGACTTGTGAACAGTTTAAACAAATGTTAGAATTTATTTGGCCTGTGTGTATGTGCAAAACTGCCCTAATGTAAAGCACACAATATAAGACCTCTTCTGGCATTTGCAGTTGCATCATTTGCTCTTGATTGACTTAATCCCACTGAGTAGCCCAGTCAGTGCTACAGGTAGAATAAATCACCTGCGGCTGTAAGTGGAAGATTTAAATTATCTCTCAGTTTTCAGGAAGTCTAGTAAGGTGTTGGTCAAATAGCCACAAAATCTTTTCACAATGGGCACAGAGCAGAGTCATGTCAGAAAGCACGGAGATCCAGCTCACTCTGGTAATAACAAACACTGTCTGGGCACAATGGGGTTTCAGCCCACAAGACAATTACACTTGCAAGGATTTGCACCCTTAGGCATGGCACTGTGCTAGCAGACACACTCCCACACGGCTTACAGTGCACAACAAGCTTCTGTCTGGTCAGCTTAGACCAGAGACACAACAAGCTGGTGCCTGGGTGTTCCTGCCCATGGCCCACCCTTGGTGTGATACCGTGCTTCCTAGTACAGTACTGAGGGCATTAAAAGGACACAAAAATATCTTTAAGAAAAACCTTGCATGCTCAAGTATATTAATGAAGCTATATTTTATGGTACTCGCAAGTTTTGAAACCTTGATCTAGAAAAAATATTTAAATTCATCAGCAAGAGAGTGGGAAAAATCCAGAGTAGAACATGTGGGTGAAAATTACTAATTATGAATGCTGTAACTCTTTAATGTTTTGCCCGTGACTTTCTGTGGGAAATCCACAACTTATCATCAGACAGCACCAGCACAAAAACTGAGTGATAGATCAGCAGTGCAATGCTCATGAGACAAATTTAACCTGGCTTGTGAGAGAGAGCTAAAATTTCCTGTAGTCTTTGAGAACAAAGAGAAAGAGTAGCAGTAATCTTCTACAAGACTCATAGTCCGAGAAAGCTCTGGCTCTTTCTCCGAACTCATTGGAATTACACTGCCTTGCTACTCTATACTTCATCTTCTTCAAACACATTGTTTTAGCAGCCTGCATCTGTCTGTTTTCCCAGTTCTTCCTGTGATCTGAAGGTCTGCTTTTTCAGCCTATATAGATACGTGAATTTGCTGAGAAAAAAATATCTAGATCTCTGATTTTTATGTTGAGGCTTTCAAAGGGTGTGAAGGAGGGAGAAATTCGGTCAGACTGAAAGTCTGTGGTAATCTGATCCGTGGATGCTGAACTACAAAGTCTTTCTTACACAAAAATTTCTCAACATTAATTCTGTTAGATAGTTACCAGGTAAGTTAATATCAAGTTGCAATGAATGGCTGTAGCATTATTTCAACAAAGCAATAGAATTAACTGTAGAAATATTAATATACATCCAAACCAACTTTGCTTTTGAAAGAGAAAACCTTTTTTCCACGTTTAATGTCAGATGACAGCTAGAACGGATGCTCTCAACAGCAAGCTTACTGTTGATTCTTCAAAAAATCAAATCACCTTCCCTACAGAAGGAAAATGCCAAAATGTTTGTTCTCTTTGTAGGAAGCCCTAAAATAAAAGCGTATCCTTTTGCAGAAAAATCACAAGAATAATTTTTAATGTCAGATTTATAAAGTAACAAATAATAAAATAAATAAGAGTGTAATAAAAACTTTAAATAAAAAAATAGAAATTAATTTTTTAAAAGTAAGAAATGTTAAAAATTAATAAAACAGACACAGTGTTGGTCCATACCTTCACTAAGTTGTTTATAACCATAAATTATTGCCAAGAAAATGAATTGGCTTGTCTTAACTATCACTGTAGCCAGCTGTTTTCCCCACAGATGCAGCAGCAATGTTAAATTCTTGATGTCTTTCATCCCTTAAAACAGACGAATGAAAGCCAAACATGGCAGGGAAGGGAGCATTTCTCCTGACCTGCCTGCCAACCAGTGGCTGGGCTCTGCTCAGCTTCAGAGAGGGCAGGAGGCACTGCACAAACTTCTTCAGTGGCTGTCCTTGTTATTTCAAATTGTGATGGATAGCATCCTGAGAGGCATTGCTAACTATTTCTGACCATAAATACAGCCACTGCGACACGCAGGCCATAGAGTGCAAATGACTAGTGTAAAGTATAATATGTGGACCTGTGAGATTTCAGAAGAGATCAGTAATAATGTGGAAGAAGTATAAACTAAGAATGAAGGATTAAGGAGAGTAAGACTCTACCAAAGCCCTTAAAGTGATCCAAAATGGTAGTTACTGTATCTTTGAATGAGATACCATCTGATTTGGCTTGGCAGCAAACTATAAAATTGCACACAAATTAGCCTTTCAAAAGTAAAAGAAAAATCAGTTTTAGACAAGGAGGTAAAACTTCTGCAACACTATTGCCTCTGGGTCATGTCACTTTTGTGTAATTTGGGCATGAAAATTAACATCTTATTGAATAAACAAAAACTCACAAAGGTTAAGAAAAGAGACAGACAAATATGGTCTTTGGAGGAAAGGGAGGCTACAGACCTCAGCCTGACCTTCAGCCATCTTTTGTTGGGAGTGGCAGACCCCTGGGTCAAACAGCCACTCAGCCAGAGTTACAGTCTGAGCCCACCCAGGCTCAGATATACAGCCTGCTCTAATGCAGCTCTGCCATGTGGTGGGCTACAGACACCCCCGAGCCCAGGCAGTGTGATTTCTGCTGGGGAGTTCCCACTGCTTGAAATTCATCAAATTCTGAGACTGCCAGCATATTAGTACCATCCAGGAGAAGCCAGCAAAAAGGTTAATATTCCTAAAATGCGACCTCTCATTCCAAGAAACTTCAACGTGATCCTGATTTGATCAGAAGAGAGAACAAAATTCAGATGAGACAACACTGATGCAAAGATTTGATCATCAATACAGTACCCATTATTTTCCTAGACATTTTCATGATTAATGTGTGGTCTAAGGAAATGACAATGTTCACCTTCATTTTGCTTATCTTTCCGATAAAATTTTATCTGAAACTGATCTTTCTAAACTCATTGCCTGACTTTTAAACATGCTGAAAGATATGCAGCAAATTAAACTCTACAGTGTTGGTCTATGAACAGCAGAAGTGATTTAGCTGGGTGAAAAGCTTTGGTCCCCACGTGGAAACAAGACCTCACATTTATCAGGAAGAAAAATGTCAGAATCAGGGCATGGTATCTAACAATACATAGGTTTGGGCCCATGGAAAAGAGAACACTGCTGAAAACACAGCTGAGGTCTCAGCTTGGTACACTTCAATACCTGCCCCAAAGGGTTACAACAGCTTCAAGTGAAATTTCTGCGTTTGTGTAACTTTTTGTGCCTTTCTGTTAGAACTGGTCAAAACTAATCTGGAATTTACACTTTTGGATGAAAACCATACCTTTTTTAAAACCAACCTTTTATTTTTCAGGAGCCTGTTAGTTTAGTGTAAGTATTGTGATGATATTTTTGCATCAGTTGAAAAGAAACATATTTACGTTCATTAAGCATTAGTGTTTCTTCCTGAACATTCTGAGTACATGCTGTCTAAGAATCCTCACCAACCAGTACACCAGTCTGCCTACTCTGAGCTGGCCAATGGCTCTAAGTCATGGATGAGAATCTATTTTTTTAAGTTGGGGGGCTTTTCATCAAATGTCAAATCTCAGAAACACAATTTTTTTTAGTGGCAGACAAATGTCGCTTTGTTACTGCAGCTGTCACTGAAACCTTGCTGGTCACAATAAAATGAATTAACACTAACCCAGGCTAAAGTCTACAACTCTCTTTTCACCTCCCCAGATAGAAATTAGGATATGCTTTATTAGAAACTGATTACACAAATAAAAAACCCAATCTGAGTTCCCCTCATTTTTGTCTAAGAGATTGAGCATCTCTTTCATCTTCTTTTGCTGGAGCAGTGGAAATTGGGAGAGTATTCAAGACAGCTTAAAATAGAAATAGGAATAGGAATAGAAACAGAACTGAAATAGAAACAGAAACAGCAATCGATATAGAAATAGATAATAAAAATAGAATCTAGAATAGAGAACACTTTTAAAAATATATTTTTACTTAAATGGTGAGCTCTTTTTCCAAAATTATGGTCTAAAAATGGTGTCAGTCACCAATCCATATTGCTATAAAATTTCTCTCACAGATTGATAAAAACTGATATCCTGCTTTCCACAGTGAATGCTGATGTGGCAACAGGCAAAAATTACATATAAAGTATTTTAAAAGACAAGAATAGTGAGCTTTACAGAAGATTAGTCTAGGTAAAAATAGTGAACCCTAGATTTGCTTACTTCAGATGCATTTTAGATAGCATTTCGCTTAATGTAGGGTTACTAGTTTAGGACAGTAATACTGACCACTACTCTATTTGCAAATCCAGGACTCCATTACAGGTGAACAACATGAAGAACAGAGCCTTCCTATGGCCTCCATTTCACAGGAAATTGTAATCATGATAAAACCACTTTTCTCTACTTTGTAGTTCCACAGATGAAATCGAAACATCTTTAGAAATACCCTCAGGTCAATAAATTTGCTTTCTTATACACCAGTAGGTCTCCACACAGAAAGTATCAGGTTGAATTACTGATAAAATACAGAATTGTTTGTGTACATCTTGCTAAATCCAGGCAACTAATACGCAATGTAGAACAAACAACAGATTTATGAGCTACACATTTTGTGCAAGATACCAAAAAAAAAGTTTTTCTTTGATTCCAATATTCATCTGACTAAATACAATGCACTACTACACAGCCACTGGCAGTGCAAACCTCCCTTTCTTTACAGCAAAATATTGTCTTTAGGTCAAAGGAATGCATTTATACGAGGGTTCCTTTACATGTACTGCAATACTGTTGCTGTATAGACAGCAGCAGACAATATGCAGGTGCTTCTGCCGATCTGAAAGAGCCACTCACCTATCTTTGCAAAAAAAAAGAGTTAAGAATTGTGATTACACTGATACTGTGTTATTCAGTCATGCCTGAAGACCTCCTTAAATCAAAGCTCGTAGTGACATCAATGGCTATCTTGTCTAGGCAAGGACTGATTAACAACTGCAGGACATTAGTCTTGGAAACTCATGATATGCATATGATACAAAATAGCTTTTTGCCAGCTACGGCTGGACCTTGTGTACAGTTTGCAAAAAGAATCTCCTGAAATCACCTGCATTTTAAGGTTTGGCATTTGTAGGTTTTTACCATGCACATTGCTTATTTCCACGCAAGTAGAAAGCACTGTGGTTTTGTGGTTGGTGGCTAGCATTTTGTGGCTTTATTGTATTTGTTTTAATATAGGAAAACTTCTAGAGCATATTTGCTTTGTGACACAATGTCTTGATTGTGTCTTGCAGAAATAATTGACCCAAATCAAGTTACTGTACACTACATCTATTGGTTAATTAGAACTTTAAGATGCAACAAATAAAACACACTATTGACTTTTAAATCTTCAATCAAATAAATATTTACAGCTGCAATTTGCCAAAATTATTTACCTTTCAATAACAGATCACAAAAAGTATATGTGCTACAGATTCGAGTGAATGCCTTGGCTGTCAACAAACAAATTACAAACAGAAGGAAAAATAAGTGTTCCGGCTATCATTACAGGCTATAAATAGCTGATGTGGTTCTACTTTAAAGATGTGTGATCTTCTACATTAGTAGACTTCTTCAATGCATAATTGACCTTGAGATGGAGAATAACCTCACTGTAGAGTGGCTTTTCTTTTAAAGAACAATGAGTATAGATATTAGAGGATGTGCCTGTTGTCAATGATCATTGCTGAAATCTGCCTATACCACACTGGGACAATCAATTTTGTAAATGATTGCAATAATCAAGGAAATTGCCTAATTTATAAATCCTGGCATACAGCATTTTAATGGATTTCTACATTTTAATGCTGATGCTTTCAAAGCCAAATGAATTGTTGTCCAAGCTGTCACTACACAAAATGATAAAAACATTCAGTCTTGTGGGTAACTACATCTCATGGATATTCAGACCATCAGGTACATAATCACTCATTAGTGAAACCTGTGATAGTTTCCAGCTACAAGCCAATGGCAAAAAAAAGTTGCAGTTTCCTTATGAAAAAGCATTCTGGGAACTGAGGACTAAAAATAGTCGGGAATTGCTGAAATAAGACACTAAAAACTTTCCTAGCATCCTTTGTCCAGGTAAGACAGCCCACTGTTCTACNAAAAAAAAAAAAGAATCATCTAATTTCTATAACTAAAAGGCTGGTCTAACAACTTTTTGACCATGGATTGTCTCAGTGCAGACATCGTTCAAACGGAAGGAGCACAAATGCAGGACATGATGTCGTGGCTGTGGCTGGTGGGTAATTCTACCTAAACCACCCTCCAACTCACTCTCCACCCTCAAGCTGGTTCTGCAGACATAGTCTTACATGCATTGCTACTCTCAGTTAAACCTTAAGCAATTGATTTCAGCCAATAGTGGGCTGGCAGTGCTTTACTTACTGCTCAATCTCACTAACCTGACATTTATGGTGTACTGATTGGCCTATGTCAGTGGTGGTGGTTGTAAATTCACTTTGAAAAGCTTTGTGTTAACAGCCTTCAACCAGGCTCCGAGACGAGTATGAGCAGGCAAGCTGACAATTGCTCGACCTCCTGCCCTTATTACAGTGAGTAAATCAGGCTTTGAGCCATTAGGCTGGAGCCCGAGGCCTACGCAAAAAGGATTGACATGACTAAAGGTCAACCTCTGTCACACATGTGTAACAATTTGGATAATGGAATTCTGTAACTTATCTGGAAAAGGTGCCAAATGCGTGGAGGGAAGGTATAGCCTGGGCTGAATTTTCCAGCTTTCATGTTAAGTGATTTCTTAAAAGTCTGCACTTTAAAATCCATGCGCATTTGATGCCACGGGATCTGGGGACCAAAATGCACATAGCAGTGATTGAGGCAGTTCTGCAGAATACTGAGTGTCATCACCACCTGGAAAGCCCCACAGCACCGTTTCAGTGTATCAAATCTATAATAAATATATTATTGGCATCAGGCACGCAACACATTCTGGACATTTGTATAGGTCCTTAAAGTACTGCGTTTATCTACCAATTTTGAATCAGAAGTCAGTAGAAATAATTACCTGTTAATGGTATCATAAATTAATTGTAATTTCAGGCTTTACAAACTAGTCTCATCCAACAGTGGAAATTGCATTCATAATTAATTAATTTAAAAGGGCAAATGTTTCCATAACACTGGTGCCTAGTCAGCAATGCAGAAAGGTGGTGGTCAAATGAGGACAGAATTGAGCTTTTTTATTTATTTGTGTTCCACGTCAGTATTTTTGCATATTACATAACAAAATCTCCAAGGTGAGATTATGTGCCATGGAAAAACAGATACTCCCCACATGATCTAGCAATTTAGAAAATATTTTTTTTTTCTGGGAATAGTATTTGTCCAGACACGTGCATGTACCATGCAGTCCACGGAATGACTGTTTTCAGTAACATTGTTAAAATTCTGGGGCTGCATCCAACTCCAAACACCAAAGTTTATTCCCAACTTCACTTTGCTCAATAGGAAGAGAATCTGTCCTCGCGCCAAATTCGATTCATTTTGTAGCACATGTTCTCAGACTTATTTATCTGCTCAGGCATAAAATACATGCACTGTGTAGATGGAAAGAACATACCAAAAACATGGAGGCATGTGAAGATAAAGTCTTGTAAAAGTCACAAGTCTTCTAAAAGAAACATCAGGATTTGGTTTAGATTTTCTGAGAACAAAAATTATTAAATATGAAATATCTCCCACACTTGGGATCACACTAACTTTTTATGGACCTTAAGAAAGGAGTTCATAACTTACAGGAGTTATCTGGAAAAATGTGTTAGTAAGCGATCCAGAAATACTAATGATAGAGGGCTGCTTTGTACATGCTAAGTGCAATTTTCTTCTAAGGTGCACAAATTAAGGAAGCTGTGGAGCTGAATGTCTTTTTACTGAGCTTATGGCTTAACATGCTACTGACCACAATATCAGTGATATTTTCCCACAGTGCCAGAACTTAAAATCCATGCAAAAGTAAAAATTATTGGGCTTTTTCAATGGAAAATAATTGCAAGGGTCATATATCACACAAAATCCTCAGAAATGGCAGAACGAGAAAATAACAGAATGGCACTAGCTGTAACTCTGAATAACTCAAGATACAATAGTGAGGTAACTAAGGAGGTTTTTCAAGACAACATTACTTGAATTTCATGAACATGACAAACTTGAAACGGAGCTGACAAGTAGCCTGGAATACTAGATGATGGATTGCTGAGAAACATAATTTTCACTTCTATAGAACGATAGCATGCGCATAATTCTATCCCCCCGTGCTTTTCTGTAACAGCAAATTTAGTCCAAAACTGCAGTCTTGAGAATCTGAATACAAATCTATCGCCGTAACTGGAATGAGCGCTTCATTTGAAGGATTCTCGGTGCATATTAATTCATTCAGAAATGTCCGGTATTGCTGCATGGGCCCTGGCCAGCATGCATCCCAGAAAAACGCCTGCTCTTGGCCAGCAGAAGGCAAAGGCAATGTTTTCTTTTGCTTCAGTCGAGACACAAGAAGGCCAATAAGTACCCGTATGGTACTTTTTTAAGATGACGTGCACACTTTCTTGTGCCAGTTAATTCAGGGGGGACAAGGAAGAGCGGGGAGAGAGAGAATTTTTTAGGGGGAAAATCAGTTACACAGGTTTAGCATTTTGTATTTACTAATGAACACCCTGATACGTGTAAATATTTTTTTATATATATAATTTTGTCACCCCTGTGAAAAAAGTTGTGTATGATAAACCATTCCAAAAATGCTAAACTTTAATTAAGAAAATTTGAAATTAAGTAAAATAATATATTTGACATTCTTAGACTGTTGCAAGGAAAAAAAATAACTATTTGACCTCTCATGAAAGAAAAAAATAGAGATAGAAAACTCTTTATCAGGCACATGAAGAACAGGAAACTATAAGACTTTATTCTTTGATATGTCTGTCAGTAGAAGTTTTTTCATCCAAGCTGCATTTGCAGGGGAAAAGACCATTTACAAATTAGCTGTTTCCAGAATTCACAGTTTAAAGTTTGGAGCCTGAAAAACGTCGACTACTAAAATGTATACTTTCAAACTTCAGTGTTTTATTCTAATAGAATTTAAGTGTGTATCGTATACATTCCTTAAGTCTACTCTTATTAAATTTTGATGTTAAACAGAAAGGGGAAACCATGTGCAACTAGATTAATTTATCTCCAGGGAGTAAGGACACATTAATAATTGAGATAATGTTTTCATATATGTTGGAATCAAGTGTGCCTTTCCACTTCTTTATTAGAAAACACATTAGCGGAAAATTATCTCATTCTCATCAGTAAGACCTAATTGCTAAGAAAGTCTCTGTTTTCTTTGCAATAACAAAAGGATTATTCTCACTACTTCAAAATAAAAAAAAAATAGATCAGAAATATTATCAAGCACTGCTGGAATAAATGCCTGTGTTACCAAAGAGAGTGTTTACTTAATACACCCAGTCCTGTTTTTGTTTTAAACAAATCAGAGTTTATTGTATTTTTATAAAATACAAGCAAACTCTGGTTATAGAAGTGGGCCAAAGGGGAAAAAAAAGCACTACAACTGAAATGACTAATATTTTTGGCTTTCTGAGAGGCTGATCTTTCTGTAAGTTATAAAAAATTATCTTGGCTGATTGTGAGACAACTCTATAATTTCTCATGAACACCCATAGGTGTCAAGACCTGTTGTGAGGTAATGGAATGATATGTAATTTACTCTGAGCCGCTGTACATTATGCTGTGTGGATTACATACAAAGCAAACATCGAGTGCATGGTGGGAACACTTGTGCAGATGGGCTGAAGCATATTTCCATAGCGTTAAACTATACATCACACGCAGTGCTTCTGATGTTTCCCACAACAAAGAGTGCAAAAAAAAAAAAAAAAACAGCCACCAAAACAGCAACTACGCTTAAAACTGTTTGAAATAGCCCTTCTGTTTGCCTGGTGTACATTGAAAACAAAGAACTGCAAACTAAAACAAATATTTATCAACTTTGCAGTGCTGAGAGTAAAATATTAAAATGCGATTTACTGTACTAAACAAGTGAAGTTCTCTCCATAAGGTCCATCAAGACCTAATGCTGAACAGCTGATCGGTAGTCAGGCTTGCATTTGCAGCTGTCTGGGAAATATTGGTGGGCGAGAATTGACTAAAGTCACAACGTCTTAAAGGGACTATGATGAGACATTCCTTCATCATTTACAGCGTTTTAATCCACACCCCTGTATCATGTAGACTAAATGAATACAGGCTATTCAGACATGTGCTGTCATTTGCTTTTACTTATTTTCGTAGATCAGGTTTTGTAAAATCACACACACTTTCTGATTACTTTCTTTTACTATATTTTTGTTTATTAAACATTGGTTTTCTGATAGGTAAAGTATGCCAAATTGAAAGACAAAGCAAATGAGAACCAGCAAAATGTCAGCTGGAGCTGAGAGTATGTGTTTCTTTGATAACAGTTTTTGTCATTAACAGAAATAATTCAAGACCATGAGCTGCCCAGCAATACTTACTAACAAATTAAATTTAATTCTTATTTTTAAGATAATTCAATTAAAATACATGCATTCATTTTGCTAGCCAACAGGAAATCTGTGTTGTGTGTTAAGAGCACAAGAGTAATCCCACACAAAAACTCAGCTGATGACCACTGATGGCCTGAATCTGGCACATAAAATAGTACTGGCTTTTATTTTTTCCTTAGTATATTTTTGGTTTTTGCTTTTAGGTTGTTTTTTTTTTAGAAGGCCTTAGCTTCTTTCATTGCTTCAAAACAGTTTTTAAGTTAACCTGAAATATGATTAAAAATTCTTGCTTATTAAAAAAGATATTGTCAAGATTTGCAATTTCACTTGTATAAAACTAAATCACAATTTAAAAAAATAAATTGATAATGTAAATATTTATGGAAAAATTATCTGACTCCATTTATTTTATCTAAACTTCAGTATTTTATGTAATTTGTGGATCTGGCAACCTCATTTTACTATTATATATTCTGTTAATTAGAAGAGTCTAAACGACAATACCCTTCTTAACAATTAGAGTCTCCAACATCATTATAAAGTGTCTCATAAAAATATTTGATTAATAATGTATCTCAAAATATTCTAACTATAATCGCTGGGCTTTGGTAGGAACCGATTTAAATTCAAATTATCGATATCAGCTACGCAAGAGAAATTCCATCTCCACTGGAGGCAGCAGCAAAACTCCTAATCGTTACAATTCATCCAGTCCTACTGATCACATCCAGGTGTGTTCTGAGAGTGATCTTTTAAATGTGAAAATCTCCTTCTTGCCACAATGACTTTTTTGGGTAAATACCCTGAGACAAAGACCCTGATGTGTTGTTTATTATTTATTTACACGTAGGAAAACCATAGGAGCTCCTGCTCTTCCACACCCCCAAATATCTCTCAAAGATCCATTCACTTTCACTGTGCACACGCTGAAGACGGCAAAAACACTCTTTGCATCTTCACAGATTCCTTATATTCTGAAGGTTTGGATTTTGTCTAGATGAGAAAATACCACCTGCAGATCTGTGGGCATGTTTCTGCTGACTGTAGTAGTTAGTCTCAAGGCAAGCAGAGATTGCAGCTACAGAGGGCTAAGCAGAACTAAAAAATTATACCTTCCAGTACAAATCAAAGAAGAAATTAATGGCAAAAGACTAGGAAGAGAGTAAACTCTTTCTGACACACAGGGATTATAGGTTTTCCCTAACAGTTACCACTGTTACCCTCTCTAAGACAGTGACAGATATTTAAAAGAAAAAAAAAAAGAAATCTTGAGACATCTGAAAGTGGCTTTCACCCAAAAGTACTGGAAACATCGTTAGGGGAATGCGCAGTAGGTACAGGACCAGAGCTGAAGTAAACTGAACAAGCACTAACTCCCTCACTGTGTGAAGAGCCAGACGGTAGAATAGGGTCTTGGGCTTGATTCAGCAGCTCTTTTGGACTGGCTGGGGGCCACAGCAACAGTGCAGCACTCCATCTCAACCCACATGTGCTGCACTAACACGATACAGCTGGTGCTGTGGCCTGAGAGCTCCATCAGCTCTTGTAACTCAGGTCAAAATATAGAAAGCTCTAGGTGTTGTAAAAGCTACAGTCTTCTCTGATCAAGTCTCTCTGCTACACATTACAGTACCTGTAAGTCAGCTCTTCTTCTGCAGACCAACTGGGGCTCCGTGCTGTCCACTGGTTTTCTGGCTACCTTTATCTCAGCCAGGCTTTTGCTTGCACTGGCTACGTTTTCAAACCTGCTTGCTTGGTTTATTTGAATTGTGGGTTTGTTTGCTTATTTTCATGGCTAGTTATGGTGCTAGTACTGCATACCATCACACTTCAAAAAGATCAAATTTGACAAGGAAGAAAAGATGATAACTTACTTCCCAGAGATGCTGAGTGTTCCTGATGGCACCTGCTTGAACCTTCTCTGGCAAGAGCAAGATTCCCTGGAAGGGCCCGATCCAGGTGCCCTGCTGGATCCGTTGCGCCGCGCAAATGCCGTAGGCCAGGCCAGGCACCGTGCTGGTGCACAGGCACACTTCGCGGGGCAGGTCCCGCAGCCACTCGGGGATCTCGGGCGGAGGGGCGGCCGCGGCCGCGCTGCTGGTGCCCACCAGCCGGCGCAGGGAGTGCAGGGGCCCGTGCATGGGGCACTCGCCGTTGCGGTTATCAGCGCACATGTCGCATCCTGAGGGACACACAGGGAAAAGCGCCATCAGTACCGTGCCGCTGGCCACCACCACCACCGCTGCCACGGGCCGTTTCACGCGGGTCCCTGCGCTCGTGCTGTCATTCCACGGCGGAACAGCGCTCACACACACCGTGCCCTTTTGTCTGTTGCTTAGGCTGGTTTCTCAGATCCCACCAAATCCCTAAATAAGAAATTCCAAAGGCTGAGCAGAAATCCTGCAGACAATTTGCAAGCCCGGTGTATTCGCAAACCTGCCAAGACTTATTTACTTTTACAATGTTTTTTAAGATGAATTTTTTGACTAATATAAATAGCCCAGTTAAACCATCCCAGTGTGTTTCAGTGAGGCATTTTAAAGCACAGTCATAGTGCCTTACAAGTCCCTCTCAATTGCCTTACCACAGCTCAGCCCAAAGGCTTAATTGGTACAAGATTTAATTTAATCCTTATTTTAAATGAACGTTCACTCTGCTTTTTACATTAACATGTGTGTGCATGCCTGTCTGTTTGGAAAATAAAATAAATAAACCAGAACCTCATGAATGACAAATTGAAGCCTGCATGCACATTTACTTTCCTAAAGACAAGTCTAATCTTAAAACTGAAATTATGTAGCAAATATTACTGGTTCCGAGCACACAATTGAAATTTTGTTTATTGAATGAGAATTCATGTTTTTTGCCCGTTACATGTGACTGAAGCTAGGCAAAAAACCAAAACAGCATATCTGGGTTCGTGAGCAATTCCTGTGAAAAACGTTGGGTTTTATAACTGTTAATTTCCCTGACTGTTGTTAATGATGGATGAAGTGTCTCTGCTTTAGGAAGATCCTACCATGACTTTTCTTTTCTGGGCAAAGAAAATTTTGGTTAAATGTTTCCACTGCACGCTATTCCACATGCCACGAATGTACATCTTCCAGGAAAATGTTTCATGTTCAAGAAATTAATTTCTCTGGAGATATGCTGAGTTAACATAACAATGAATCTCTTGAAATAAGTTACCATCTTCTTCACGTTTCATTTTTGCAGCACAATAAATGTTTTCATATAAATTTATTCCAGAAATACAAAGAAAAAAACCAATAATTATGGCATAGTACTCTTGTAGCAAGTCCCACATCTTTCCTCTAATAATTTTATATACCATTCCTTATAAAAACAGAGCAGAGTGTTCGCTACAGAAGCAGGAGTTTCTTGGTCTATGCCACAGATTTAGACTTGCTAGACTGCCTGTAACCACAGTTTCAATTCCTAGGGGCCCTGGGTCAGATGTTCTTCTTTCCAAAGTGGATGTACTGTGTATTAAGTTGGCCTCTTTCCTACAGATCCTTCAAAGGGAAACCCTGCCCTCATTTCAGCTGCTAAAGGATAATAAAAGATGCATCTTCAAATGATGGCTTCTACGTGTATTCTCCAATTTTAGACAGACTACATAAACACCCTTTCTTGTCATCCTCTTTCAAATTTTACCATAAAAATGTGGTGCATTCAGCAACAAGAAATTATTAGTAAGTTACGTGTGGAGGCTAATTTCCCTCAAGATCATTACACCTTTGGGTCTTGCAGAAAATGCATGTCCCCACCCGGTGCTCGTCTGTCCAAGTTCCCTACCCGCAGCGTGGGTTACAGACATCAGCAGAAAGCAAGGAGACAAGCCCTGGGTTGGGCATTACTCTGGCGGATGCCCCTGCGGAAGGGCTGCTCGTGGAACTGGCCCCAAGCCATCCATCCCGGACAGGTCCGGGCAGGAGGCCGGAGGCAGGAGGCAGGAGGCAGGAGGCAGAGGAGCGCCGGCCGGCGCGGCAGGACAAAGCCACCTAGTGGGGACCGCGCTCACGCCGGCAAAAACACCACTTCGGCTGGAGGGTGCGGTTTCGCCTTGCCTTAACGACGTAATCCCTGCCGCAAAACGAGTTTGGTTGGGCTAAACCGCGACTGCGGAGGGGATTTTGCTCTCTCAGCCGCGTCAATTAGAAGTGGATGGAGGATAGGATTTGCAGGACCCCAGGGAAGACATTCCTGGCGAGTCCTAAGAGAGGATTATTACGCAGCAGATATTCCTACTACCATTCTGAGGCATGATGACTAAAAGGCATCAAGTACATGCTGGGGGGCGGGGTTTGGGATTTTTTTGTTATTATTTCCACAGCTAGTTTGGAAAGTGAGGTATCACCACAGCATCTTTTCTTCCCTTTCCTCCTCAAAACCAGTCATCAAGAAACCCTGTGGTTTTGGCATATCCAAGGATGTTAGGGGCAGCACTGCGGTCTGGCACTGGAGGTCACATAGGAAGGGATCTCAAATAGGAAAAGGGAAGAAAAAAGCCCAAACAATAAAAAAACAAACCCACAATCTGAAACAGTTTGGCGCGCGATGCACTCTAAACAGATTATGGCTGAACTCTATGATCTACCGTTGGACTCGATGACTTCACAGATCTTTTCCAACACAAACTGTTCTATGATTCTATGAAATCTGGCATCTACCCTTGCAAGTTAGGAGGAAAACATCTTACAGGAAAACTGAGGGCTTAAACAAATTATGTCTAACCATGATGTCGTTTAGCACCCAGAGTAGGCCCTTGAATTCTACTTGTTGCACTGCTTTAACATTTTCTAGATGTGTAACTCTCCTCACAACTAGCTGGCTTTCTTACAATGGCTTTCTTAGAGGAACTGTATTTCTGGAGAAATTTACATTAAACGTGCTAAAGTATCTTCATGATTCCAGTCAAACAATTTCAGTGTCAAGCTCCTGCATCCTGCCACCAGATATATGTAAATTTTCATGCACAAAAATTTGAGTACCTGCATAGAACAAGAATTTCCTAGCTTCATCCTTACAATATCTGTGCATGAGTGTGGGTTAAACGTTTTATTTCTACATTTCCTCCAAGGAAAAGAAACTAAGAAATTGTCAAGGAGTATAAACAAACCCTGTGTCACTGTCATTTACCCTTACAGAAAGTCACACATGGTGATATTTATTTTCCACTGTCCAAAAACAGTGGTAATGTCTTAATGCTTGGCAGTCACAGTATCTGATCCCCTGCTGTGTTCCTTTCCCTTTGTCCTGCCAAAGTTGAAAATTTGGAAAATGGAACATCTTTTGAAACTGTTTTGGCTAATGGCTTGTTGATGAGAAGGGAGGAATCTGTCCTTAATACTAAGCAGTACTGAAATTCTTCTTAGTTCTGTGCTTTATACATTTAACTTTAGTTGCTATGTAATTGTACAAATAAAATCTTAAAAAATTCTCATAAATGTTGTAAGGAGTGGAAGCCGTCTTAGATATATTTTACTATGCCTGGAGTAAAATGCTACTGTGCATCTTTTCCTCTTCCGTGACTAACTTCAGTGTAATACGTGGAAGTGTCCATTTACAGACCATCGCTGTAGGCAGTGGATTCCTTTGCCTTGGAGGAAAAGGGAACGATTTCCTTCATATCAAATCAGGGAAAAAAATCAGAAACTCCAAGACTTGAACACTGTCCTTCCTCACAGCAGGATCAACAGCATCATCTTTGTGTGTACTGCAGAGTACAACGTGACACACTGCACCAACGTACTTAATAAGACATGGAAAAGGAGCGGGGGTTTGAGAGGGAGAGTGTTGTGGTCCACTGACACCACTGGAGCCCCCGAACTGGGTGGTGGCCATTATCACCCACACTGGCTTGGGGAGTTCACATGAAAGATGTGCTTGTACAAGTGTGAACTTTCCAGAGGATGGCCACACAGGGTGACAAGGAGAGACGTATTTTGCCCTTCCTGCAGTTTTGGCCTCAGAGAGCAGCTGTGTGTGAGTACAGGGCTTCACTGAGGACAGCTGAAATGGATAATTCCACTGTCTGTAATAGCATCGGTCAAGCCCCAAATCAAGTCAAGAAGAAGCAAGAAACGTGAGAAAACTGGAGGACTTGCTGAAAATGGAAAAATAAAGGAGGACTGCAGCCAGAGCAGAGTATGTCCTGATAAAATCTAGAGATGTAGAAGGTAAAGTCAGTGAGAATACTCCATTGCAGGCCCAGCCAAACACTTTGGAAGGAGATCAGTTTCCTACTTTTTACCTTCACATTCTATAGATAAGGAGGATTAAGGAAAGGAAGATGCAAGAAGAAGAAAATTAAAGGATTTCCTAGTGGAGCTGTTTGGCGTGGTTCTTACGGAAGGGCTGCAATATGTTCCTGTTTATGTGCCTCCAGAAAAATGAACGCAGCGTAATGCCAGTACTATAACTCCATGTGAGTACATTTAAAAGTACTAAACCTAAGTGAAAGGACATATCATTGCCCCCAAAATTTAATTTTAAACACTCACCAACATAAATAACACTACTACTTCACACTTTAAAGCAAATCTGAAAGGAAAAACTTTTGTCAGTGAAAACTAGGGTTTAACGCAGTGTTTTTACCAGTAAACCAGCTGTAACAATAAATGAAAGAAATACATTTTTTCCTCAGCAGTAATATGCTTCAGAGGTGCAGTTAGACTGGTTACCTGCAGTTTGCTGGTATTAAAGAAGGGTGGCCTCTGACCCTCTGCTTCATAATTCACCGCAAGCATGCAGGTATCCAGTGTAAGTGGCCATCATTTCACATGGTATTACTCACTTGCAAGTATAAATCACTATGGCTGGCCCTGCATCCATGTCTGGGCCTGGGTACCCAGCTAAGCAGGAGGGGGGGGGCTGGAAGAGACAGTACCCTTTCGTTTCCTGAGGGCTGGATATTTCCAGGGAAGCACAGTCTCCGTCGTACTTCAGTTTCCTCATCTATGAGCTGGTATCTACCTCCTTTTGCCAAATTATTGGCAGTTTCTTGCAGACTGCCTGACTGGACGCAGGCTTTCGGGGGTTATGAAACAAGACGCACTTTCCCGTCGGGTGCTCTCTATTTATTTACCTATTTTTTCTACTCTTTGCAGAAAGCGGGACCAAGCTCAGCCCGCTGACCCACGGCCATCACCGGGTCCTGGAGGCCTGACTCCGTATCTCGCCAGGCTTTTACCCCCTCGCAGTCCCTGGCCGTTCCCCCCGCGGCGCAGGGGAGGCGAGCGGAGCCCCGCCGGCGGCACGGGCGCTGTTCCCGCACCAGCGCAGGAGCTGCCGCGGGGTCCGAGACTCCCGCTCGGGGGTCGGGCACACCCCGCGCCCCCTCCTCCGGGGACGATGTTGTCCGAGGGCCCGCCTGGGCGCCCCGGCGTGGGTCAGGGGGCCCGCCCCGCCTGCGGAGAGGCTTTCGGATTATTTTTAAGAGGCGAGTGGGGGGCGGGTTGAGGGAGGCGGGTTTGATTTCCCCTGCCTTCTACTGTAGGTATGAATGAATTAAATTTCCGCGTCAGGTATGCGAAGGGTAGGAGAATATTGTGTGTAGATAAACCTTGCCACCCTCTGCCCCTGAGAGACCCCCATATACAATGTAGAGATGATGAATAGGCGCTAGGAGAGGAGATCGAAGTTCAGTCCGCACCAGCTCCACTCTCTCCTACAAAACTATAGGGCAATTAATTGTGGCTTGTCCCCTCATCCTTCATCTCCTGGTGGCACATATCGATGGAGATTACTGCTGATGGACCATTTTATCACCCTAAATAAACAGTCACCACCTTCTCTAACCTCAATCTAATGTATGGCTATCTGCTATGTTTAAGGGTGCTGGGTAACTAATGATGTAAAATAGCTAAATCATACAGGTTACCAGCAGTCTAGAGAAAAAAAAAAAAAAGTCCAAATATTTTCCACACCGATCCACTTCACAGCATGTTATATATACACTGTCTCCCCATAAATTGAATGGGAAAAGGCGTGCAAAGTGCTTGGTCGCGTGACACTTCAGTTTTACACAGCGTATTTATTACAGTGGCAGGTTGGTGCTTTCTGGCGACGGTGGGGGAGTCTCAGAGTTCTCAGCGCGGAAGCGTCTCCCCAGAAGCTCGGGGCAAGCCTCCGCGGGAACAAGCCGGCCCCGCAGCCCCCGGACTCACCCTAGGAGATCTCCTCCTGGCCGCCCGAGCACCCCTCCCCCAGCGCCCAGAAATACCCTCATCCTTCCAGATTCGAGGCTGGGAAGCAAACGGTCCGCAGCCGCCTGCCACATTATCAGGGCTTTAACATAATCCCCTTTACTTCCCTGGGAGCAAAGACTGCAGGGCCCTAATTAGGGTTTTGTCTCTTGATTGCNCGGAGCGGAGAGAGGGGTAGTATTTGGGAAAGCGGGGGAGACGGGGCGCTCCCTCGGCTGGTGAAAGAGGTGCAGCTGGGATTAGAGCCCGAGAAGCAGACGGAGGCCTGCTGGGCCGGGCAGAGGAGCAGACCGACACCCCCGCTCCGGGGAGGGGATTGATCCCGGCGGGTGGGTGTCTGTGCCGGGCTGGGGTGAGCTCGGCCATCTCGGGGGCTCGGTGGGGCTGCCCGGAGATGGAAGTGCAGCA
>VZTG01008190.1:1442405-1471056 GCA_013397845.1 Melanocharis versteri | reverse complement strand
GGCGGGCGCAGCAGCCGCCGGTCCCCGGGGCGCACGGGGGCTGGAGGGGCTCCCCCACGGAAGGGAAGAACTTTGTCCCTTCCTGGGGAGCAGGTAGTAAGCGGCTGGCCGAGGGGGTCTGCTGCGGGGGAGAAAGGAAAATACCTGGCCACGTGGAACTGCACAGCGATTGTTAAGTGATTTGGCAATGGCCACGAGGCAGATGCCAGCCAGATCCGTAATGACTTTCTGCCACTATTGACCTGATGCGGATGTGAACTAGTGACCCTTGGGACGAAATGCGCTATAGCCTATTACCAAATCCCCCAGCCACCAAATCCTCCTCACAGACAGATTCAAATATTTATGCCCGTCAACAAAACAACTCTGCTCCAAGCAAGGCACACCGCAGATGGGATGAGGAAAGATATTCTCAGTTGCACAGACCAACTGAAAATAAATCAAGCCACGGCATGAAAAAAGTTGCCACGACAAATTTGGGTTAATTTCACTCCTGCTTTCACAGAGAACCCATCTGAAAGTACCCTCAATTATTTGAGAATTTTTTAGGTTTGTTTTTTTTTTTTTTTTTTTTCCCCCTTTTAAACCCAAAGACGGTGTTTGGTCTATAATGTAGTCCTTCAAGATGTTTTCCCAGATAGGATTCTAGAGTTTAAAATCCATTTTTTGGGTAATAACAGGATTAATACGTAGAATACTTCAATCACCTCTGACATCTTTAAGCCCAGCTTTTGTGGTTTTTTGATGTTTGCAGTCTGAGTACACACTCTTACATGTACTTCATCCAAAAAATTTCAAAAAAAAGTGTAAAGGACCAGTCTGAAAGGCAGATCTCCTTTAAAATCCCTGATGTCAAGCCTTCCAAAACCAAGTGACTCAACATTTTGAATGCAACTCTGGGTGGCTACTTCAAGCAGAAAAACAGTCTAGAGAGTATTCCTCTACTTTATCTAAAAATAGCTTTTAGAAACACAGAATCTATTAAATATGATTGTTTGCATGTGACATAAGAACGATAAGGTCTGGACAAAACTGCCATAATATTTGCAGAAATAAATGGAGATTATGGGGTTTCTTTCCAATTTTGGTGTAGGATTGTAATCGCGACTCAATGTTTTGAACAGAAAAACCTCACATTCTCTGTTTTCCATTTAACTACTTTTTCAAAACTTCTACTTTTCTAACAGATTTCTTCAGGCCTGAAGTCTCGCGGTTTGTTTTGGTGGGGGGAGGGGGATTTAGAAGGGAGAGGGGTTTGGTTTTTCTTGTTTTATTTTGTCGTTTTTTTTCCTTTATAAATCACCACTAAATCTATTGATGGGAAAAGGAAAAGACTGACAGTCTCCAGGAACAAAAGTTCAAAGCAGGGTTTGTATCTTCCTTTGCTTTGCGTACCACATGGTAAAAGGCTGAAGGTACAATTCTGAAATATTTGCCCTGCCAATGTCCACTGTTTCTTACTGGACTATGTCTGGTAGATGATATTTTGCTTAAAATAAGACCATATGTCAAATTAACTTCAGCAAGTCTGGTTCTTGAATACGATTGTTAATTCTGACACCATTATTCAGGAATAGCCATCTCAGATTTTACAGTTTAATCCCAGCCAGCAGCTGCTTGCTCCTTCCCCACCTGTGGGATCAAGGAGAGAATGGGAAGGGTAAAAGCCAGAAAACTCTTGGTTTGAGGTAAAGACAGGTTAACAGGGAAAGCAAAAGCCATGCACACAAGCAAAGCAAAACAAGGAATTAATTCACTGCTTCCCATGGGCAGCCATCTTCAGGAGAGCAGGACACATAAAGGTGACTTGAGAAGACAAACGCCATCACTGCAAGAATGCACCCTTTCTGCCTTCTTCCCCTCAGATTTATGTACAGAGCACGATGTCACATGGTCTGGAATATCTTTGGTCAGTTGGGGTCACCTGTCCCAGCTGTGTCTCCTCCAGCCTCCCATGAACCCCCAACTTCCTCACCAGCGTGGAAGTACAAAAGGCAGGAAAGGCCTTGGCTCTGTGTAAGCCCTGCTCAGCAGTAACAAAAACATCTCTGTGTTATCAACCCTGTGATCAGCACAAATCCAAAACACAGTCTCATGCTAGCCACTGTGAAGAAAATTAACTCTACCCCAGCCAAACCCTAGAACACTGGTAAACTTTAGTGTGTAGAGAAGGAACTGGGGAGAGGGTAATAGTTCTGGAAGAGCTGCTATTGAGTACCATGATGTGTACCATGCATTCTGTGAAAAATGTCTGGTCACAGCTTTAGCATCAAGTAGGAAATTTTAGCTGCTGCAACGTTATTACTAGATAGCACCTCCTAAGCAATGGAGTTTTCTAAGTAAATGAATAAAACTGAACATTGTATGAAGACAAATTCTCAAGGAGGAACATCTAAATCAAGAACAGAAATACCTAAGTAACTACAGTAGAGTAGTCCCACAAGAGTTGCTCTAGATCAGTTTCCAGTACTTTACCAGAGAAATGTTTGTTTCAGTTCTTCATGTGGTTAAATACTTCCCATAAAGTTTTCTAGAACTATAGAAGTCCAAAACTGACTCCAGAAATACGGATGTTCAAAAATAAATGACATAGATAACACATCTGGGTTTTCAATAGAGAGTAAGCATACTGAAGCTGGCAATTTTATGCAGCAAGGTTTATTTTCTGACATTCTCTAGTGTGAATTATTCAAAGCAGAGAGCCAAAACAAAACCAGCTGATGTATGGAAACATATAGAATGACTACACACTTCAGGTGCTGCCTGAGCACCTCATTGTGAAATCCTGCACTCTTCCCTTCTGACTAACAAGAATCAGTTTTTCTAGATTCCTGTTTGCCTTCTGACAACCAGGCTGGCCTTGTTATTTCACCTTGTGCACCTGAGCTAAATCTATACTGGGAGCTAACCCTTTGAAAAAAACAAGTAGGCTTTCTGTTGCCTGTCACAGGTACTTAGCCTCCATCCAGCTGAACTGATATTAAAAAAATAGACAACCCTAAAAGGCAGTGCTCTAGAGACACATGATTTTGTGAGCTATTCCACATATTGGCTGGAACAGGTGAGGCATTCTATTATACTGGCAGCACAAGTACGGATTTGGGGTTTAGAAAGAAGAGAAAGCATGGACTGAGAAGAAACATTTTGATCACTGAGTTCAGTACATTGACATTACAGTCAACTGTGGAATAGCTGTTAAGTCCAAAAAAGTTAAAAAATAAATAATTTCTTTCTACTGTATGTTGTAGGAGCTCTACCCTCTCCTTCTTCCCCTGAAAATACACAGTAAGAGTCTCGAGGCTTTTGGTAGAAAAGACAGGAAAAAACCCCCATAAAACTCCAGAATACTATGCACCATAGGTAAAGAAATGGAAAGACAAGTGATGCTATAGATCTCTGCACTGAGACAAGAGTTGGTCAAGTGAAAATGCCCAAGGCATCTTAGAAAATTAATGCCCCACAGAGAACAGAGGAAATAAAAATGTCAAACAGTAATGGTCAGGATTATTTTATGTACATAAAAACCTTGACGTGTTAAAATTATAAACCTTCCAAGACATTAAGCACATCAGTGCACTTTTATCCATTCCTGATATTTGAAAGAAAGACAAACACACACAATTTATCAGAACATGATTTTGTATCAAGAAAAGTAGAAAAAGCCGAGATACCAAGCACTCCATTATGTGTATAAAGATCTAACGAAAAGACAAAGGAGGTGGGAGCCAGCCTATAGCGGCTGGCTACACTTGTCCTGGCATTTTGGGGTAGCCACTGAGGAGAATGAAGGGCTAAGAGTCAAACAACAAGCAATAAATCTCCATCTAACTTCTTGACAAGAAACTAAGCAGGAAAGCACCAGAGGCTTAGGCAGTGGTCATCTGCACCCCTGCTGGGCACACTGTCTACAGAACAGCGAGTGGCCAGGAGAGCAGGAGGAGCTTGACCAGAATGTGAGGACTCAGGTGGCAGCCTGCTCCATGTGGAGCCTGGCTGAAGCAGCATGGACAGAAGTTTCAGCTTTGCCTGACAACCACTGTAGACAAATCTCAGTTATCAGAGCCACTGTCTAAACCATGTTCCTTTGCAAGAACACGACACATCCCTTGCAGCCACTGCTGGGATCACAAGACCTCAGTTCCACCCTAAAGCCAAGACCTAACCTTGGAATGTTGTCCCTCCTACACTCCATTTCTGGCATGCAAACTGTTCATCTAGGAACATGTATGGGATATCTCCTTCCACTTAAGCCCAAAAGGATCACTACTGCTTCTTTTGTTCCAGTGGAAGAAACCCACTGCACATACATTGTCCTGACCTTCACAATAGCAGAGCCTGGAGGTCCTTGGAGTTTGCAAACTATGAAGTTTGTTTTAATGACACTCTTTTATGTTGGTTATTTAATTTAAAGTATGAGAAAGCGCACTTTAAGACAGGTTCAGCAGTTATTACAGGACACTTACAGGACAACATATGAGTAGTAAGGTACAGGTGTTTCTTATTTTGGTAACCTAACCAAAATATTATACTTTCACTTTGAAATTCGTTCTTAGATCATAAGAGGTTACTGTCCTGAAATAACTTTATCACATTTCTTCTGGAGCCTACAATCTTCAGACAGCATTATGAAAAGGATTCACATCCTTATTCAGTCCATGCCAGCCAGACTAACGCAAAATACCCTCAGAGGTCTTGTGCTGAATGGAAGGGACCTCTCACACAGTTTGTTCTGCTGGTTGACCATGTTGTAATTTTTAGCTGTCAGGTGAAAAAAATAAACTGTAAAAAGCTGGTAAATTCTTCTCAGCTATGTGGAAAAGAAAGTCTCTGTGTATGGTCTTTGCGTGACACTGAAGGCCATGAGAATTTGCAAAATGACCTCCTCTGCTATACAGAAAGGCATTTGGGATCAATTTAAGATTTCCTTATCTACCAAATGGTCTACTAAAGAGAATGTCCCTAGTGTTAAACTTGAAAATTTATTTACTGTTACCATATTTTAAGCTAGTTAGTCATATAAATGCATTTATTTTTTATTGTAAAGTTCCCAGTAGGACTATTGTTTCCACTACAGCCTTTATAAATTTCGAATTTCCCAGAAGTTAATAATTTCAACCTATTACATTTATACTTCAAGGGAATGTAAAATAATCGAAGTCGTGCTGTCAATATCGGGTATGATTAGGAACTTAAGGGACAAGCAGCATACGCAGCTCAGCGGAGCTCTCGCACAAGTCATTACTTGTGTTGCCTCTTTTCAGACATACAAACTCAAATCACACTTCTTAAATATAAATGGATTACTGAACTATTTATCTGAAATAGATTTATAAAATTCTGGGTTGCTATCACTACTTTTCCTATGAAACAACCCATTTCTCTAGTGGAACAGACTTATAATGCATGCCAGGCAAGTTAATAGACCTAGTGTCCTCCAGCATTCAAAAACTTCTGTGGTACAGAATAATTTCCTGTGTATTCTGGGCCTGCGTGGATTATTACAACATGTCACACGATTCAATACAATGGCACTTAAGATAAAATGCTCTAAAACCCACTGATAACATAAAAATATTAAGCTTTAGCTAATAGTATTTGTACTATACTGCACTTAGACTAATGCTACATCATTTGGCATACAAATGATCTTCATTATAGAGAGGAAACAAGTGGAGTCATCACACAAATCCAACATAATCTAAACCATGATGTCCTAAACATCTGAACTAAACATGCAGTACTTTAAAAGATCAGACTGATTCTAGCAAGAAATTAATTTTACATTCTCTGTTGACAGATTGCTGTCCTTCCTGTTCCTGAACAGCAGATTCTAGTTACATCTCTAGGAGGTGAGGTGAGTGCACTCCTGATCTTACCCTCCTGCTCTGCTAAACTTCACATTCCCTGAGCAACCCTGGCATGCACCTTTTCAAAAGTATTCTTCCTGCCATTTTCACTGTTAATTTGGTTGTCCAACATGTAATCTTGCTCTTCATGGAACTTCCAGAGAGTTCTTCAGATTTGCAAAACCATTAGAGAAGAGCAGAGGCAGGAAAGTTGAGCAGCTAGCAAGAGAGGCAGAAACACTACTTTCAGAAATCAGCATCAGGAAATGTAAAGATACAGAAGCGGTGCCCAGAAAAAAATTAGAAAAAAAATACAGATGATGTTTTTCCTGAGTACCTCCTAATTCTTTCAGGCCGTAAAGCCTCAAAATAAAGACTTGACACATTTAACATAGGACTGCAATATTAGGCTCCCTTCAGTGAATGCAGAACAATGTAAGTAGTACATGCCATAACGAAATCTTATATTAAAGCATTCCTTTTATGATTATATTTATAATTCCAAAGCAAAAAATTATAGGGCTGGAAGTGCGGAAGTACATCAAACAAAGACAAAGCACACATTTTGAGAAGCTCCCTCATATAACATATCTGATTTCTTCTTTTCTATTTAAATTTTTGGTAATCAAGAGTAAAGAGTGATAAGAGTGGGCAAATTTTGATGACATCAGTGCATCCCAAGTCTCACTGATTCAGCAGGACAAGTGCTGTAATAAATACTATCAGGCACTCAGAGTACAAAGCTTGCATTTCTAAATCAAGCACTCATTGTCCATCTTATTCCTAGAAAAGACTGAAGAATTGCAAGACGTGGCTTTGATCACATGCTTTAGACAAAGGAAGTAAGAATCATTTTGATACAGATTTATGGCATAACTAAAGACTGAAATTATTCTCTTGAGTCATTTGGAGAGAAAATGATTCCTCAGCTAAAACCACATGACCTGATGAAATTACAGAATCATTATTACTTCTTTTGAAATTTTCCTAATCGTGTACAAAGGGAGACAACATTCACGGACTAATTCAGAATAACCAAAGAACCTCTTCCAGGTTCAGCACGAGAACTAGGCCTTTCAACAAAGTCTGTTTAGTCCTTGGACAATACAACTTCCAAAGACACATTTTTCAGAGTGTATCTTCCACGGAGGGTGCTCAAGGGGTATTTTCTGCTGTAATTTTTATGAAAGAGAGTTTTCTAGAATGGTGAATGGCATGCTGATGTGTGCGTAGGCAATATAGTGCGCCCTGAGTACAATTTGAACTTGAGTCACACCATATTTATCTCCATTTATTTTTGTTAAAATCTGCACGTACAGACAGATATAGAATTCTGGAAAATAATCTGACAGCTATGCATTTTGTTACCTTTGTATCCTAAGAAGCAGATTGCAAATCAATAGGGGCTCAGTCAGAAGGAATAGACTCCGCATAAAACAGAGTATGATACTGGATTTATTAGATCTGGTTCAGTATTCACCAGAACCTTGGAACATATTTTCACTTGCCAAGTGACCAAAGTATATACTTATACAGACATATACAAAAATACATACACACACAAGGAGTATAAAAATATATAAAGTATATATAGACAAGCAGTTTGTTATACGTAGTCATCCCCTAGCTTGAATAGACGTGTGGAAGTTGCCTTTTCAAAGAAGATTATTACTGTTACGTGTACTTAATTTCAGCTTATTTAATGGGAACTTGACGCTGTGCTGCAATCTGTCCCTAAGCCTTTTACACAAAGATCGATACAATTGTATCTGTTTAAAACCAAAATGTGATTGTGGTCAGCAAAGTGACTAAGTAAAAATGACGTCTTCCAACAGCCTTATTCCTGGTCTTCACTGAGTCATAGCTGCTTTTCCTTCTTCTGTTTTTCTGTGATTAAAATATATTTTTCCACCACTTTTAATTTCTGGTAATTGTGTAGAATCAACACAGTGGTAGGAGAATTAGCTAGACAGTTTTCCATTTATATAAGATATGCAGACTTATTAGTTAACCTCTGATTCTTTAATCTTTATTATCTGTGATATGGTGTGATCAGAAAAAAAAAAACCAGCTTTGATTTTCAAACCCAGGTTGGATTTTCAGGAATAGATGCATTAAAACAGTTTTGAATTTCTCAAAATAATAAATGCAGTGTAGAAACTCTAAGAGGAAATGTAAAACACAACCTTTAGTAGTGTATAGTTACAGTCACTTAAAATCCATATTTTAAGCATTTTCCCACATAAAGTCTGTTATAAAAAAATCACCAATATTTGAAACCTGGGATGTTCTATTACTGGACTCATCTAAAATATATTTTTTATTAAATACATCCATAATATTTCATACAGTCTTACAAATCATGGAAACAATGACCCAAGAAGAATGGAATTAAGTTTTCCTTTTTCTGACCTTTTAAGACCCTTCCTACTTGAAGAAAGTCAGATCACTTACTAAATATCCCAGATACTTTCAAAACAATCTGGAGAATAGATGCTAACATTAAGAGGTTATATAAAGCATTTAAAATACTATCATCTATAAAGAGAAATGGACCAGTATTTTGGTAGCCTTTTTGAGAAACACAATGTGTTGGGTCTGCTGCACAAAAGAAATGCCAAGCCTAACTTAAAAAAAAAAAAAAAAAAAAAGGGCTGGGAATAATACTTATTAGTTGTCTGTAAGATAAGAGCTGGTAAAACAGGGCATTTGATTTATAAGGCAGGAATACCCTGAATATCAATACAGAATGCAATCAAGGCAACTACGTGCAAGTACTTTCTGGAATCAGTGACTGGTGATTTCACTTTACATGTCTTTGTTTTACATCTCCAGAAAAGCTGAGAAAAACGCCAGTGCTATTAGACACTGTGCTGCAAAACGAAGGGGTCTAACACCTGAAGACCTAAGCAGACTGGCCAGACTGTATAGAATTAAATTATATCTGGGCAGATGGATACCCAGTTGACAGTGCTGTCCACATAAAGTGGCATGGAAACTAACAAAACGACACAAAAGATTTGCACTGAGACATAGAGAATGGAAAAAAAAAAAGGACCTAAACCTGTTTATATCCTGAATAGTGTGCACAAAACTGTGTCAAATAAATAGGTTGAGACAGGATGGCTGAAAAACCATGAGAGTTCTGTAATGATCTTCCTTTCTTCATGATCCTGTATCCCTGGTTTCTGTACCCAGGCTAACTACTTTCCCCAATAATGTAATAGGCAAACCTTCCTGTCTGCAACAACGTCTCTACAGAGAGACTAGTTCTTACTGATTCGTAAAAAGCTTTGATATCTTCTGGTGAAAAATGGTGTACATGCCAGGTATATAATCTGCTGATAGAATGGCAGTGAATGAGCCCACACATTGGCCAGGAGAGCTGGTTATTAACCATCAGACCACCTTTTCTTGCCTGTTTTGTGCTATGATATGTGTAAAATACTCCAGAGAGTGTGTGCCTGTGAATACATGCATTAAGAGAGAGGGGGACAGAAAGAGAAAGGCTGAACGACTACATGCATAAGAGATCTCAATGAAAACTAGAACAAAATCAATCTGCCAAGAGACCTAATGTTCTATTATGATCAAAATAATGTCAAAATAATTCGAGAGGTCAAGCAGCAGCAACAAAATACCAGTCAGGGTACAAAGACCAAAAATTAACCCTTCAGGATACTGTTTTCCAGTGCAGAGGACAGGGTCCAGCTTGGGATGAAATCAAGAAATGTTATTTGAAAGATGCGGCCATATTTACAGTGTGCTACCATCACAGAAAAAAAGAAAAATTACATGGCAACATGCTAGATCTTCTATCGGTAGCAGATTTTTTTCTTAAAACTGGACTGATAATTGTTTTACTTTGTGTCACTATTAAGACGTTCCCCACCATCAAAGAAAGATTAACAATGTGAGAACCCAGTGGGATTAGAGAATGAAGAAAAACTGTAACTGTTTAGACCAAAGATTTGGCAAAACATAATAGTGCCCTGAGGTGTTGGAACATAAAATGCTAAAACTATTTGTAGCTTGAAAATTTTGACAGGTTCAAGATTTGGAATTAGAGAATTGTTAGTGTTGGCAGCTTTGTTAGGGGGCAACTAACTCACACTGATCTTAATTTTGTTCTCAAAGTGGGATGTGAACAGTTCACAAAGTTCTGTTGATGGAGGAAGAGCCAGATTAGTCAGCTTCCCTGCAATAAAAAGTTACAAGAAAGTAGGGCAGTCTGCCCATTCAGCAATTAAGTTGGAATAATAAGCAGATCTGGCTTGTTTCAAAACATCTCTGTACACATTTATATAGTACAAACTTGTAAGTGTACATGCAGACAAGAAGTCCTCAAACAGCATTTAACTCGCAGCCCAGAACGTTCACTTTTGAGTACATCTTCCAGATAGAAGTGTACAGAATTGGTATGCCCTTTAGGACATTATGGGGATGGTTAAGCTATTATATATTTAAGAGAAAATCTGGAACATCCTGAAGCAATCAGTAGTATGAAAGGAAGCTGTTTTTGTCTGGCAGACAAATACATTCAGTCAAAAATTAATGGAAAGCTAAGATATCAAAAATCTTTTTTAAGTTTTACTCAGGTTTTATTCCATTAAGTGGTTGAGAGCTGGGGTATTCTTTGTTTTGAGGTTGTTTTTTCTTGTGTGAGCGTGCATGGGTTTTGGATTTTATGTTTGTTTGTGGGTTTCTTTTTATTTTTCTAAGAATAAATGGTAGTAATAAGTAAAAAAGAAATAGTGGCGATTAACACCTCCTTCAGAATTTTTATCTACAAAGCCTCTTATCAGTATCACTAACTGCAGATGGCTATCCTCCAGATGAAGACACCAAGTCAGTGAAAATAATAGGTCTTGATCCTACACAGATTAAGTACGGCTTTAGACTCCACACATAAAAATATATTCTTTGAAACCAATGGAATAAGTGTCATGTGAACGACTAAACATTCAGAGGAAGGTGGTCCAGAAGTGAGCATATTTCCTTTGCCTCTGTGCTTAAATTTGATGAATACAGCCTTTGGTAAAGCTACTGAAAGTTCTATTCGTGGCAGATAGATCACAGAGCACAATGTTGTTCTTGGAGCTGAGTCTGAAAACAGGATATTTAAGATTTGGGGTTTAACTATATAGTCCAAAATCTTTCCTAAACTTGCTTCACATTCATATGGGTTTTGTCTTGTTTCTCTTACATTTTTACCATATTAATTACTAACAGAGAATTCTTCAGTTATTTCTGCATGATGAAGAAGAGGATAACATGGTGCTGTTTGTTCTATTTTAGGAAACTGAGCAATTTGCTTCACCCTTGATGCCTTCAGTGTTTATTTTGGTAAGATTAAAGACAGAGTGCATATGGCAGTAATTCTGGTATTCCTTCTTGTGGATGAATCATAGAGAACAGTCAGAAGCATTCAGAAATCATATTACTGTGTAATTAATTATCAGAGTGGGTTGTAAGCAGTAAGCGACAGAAGTTCAAACTCTCAGTAAAAGCAGGAGATTATATGGTATCATGAACAGATATGGTGGAGGTCATCAGGTGAACCCCCCTGCTCAAGCAGGGACACCCACAGCCGGTTGCCCAGGACTGTGGCCCATCAGGTTTTTCATATCTCCAAGGATGGACACTCCCCCACCATCCTGGGCTACCCGTGCCAGTGCTCAGTTGCCCTCACAGTAACAAAGTGTTTCTGGGTGTTTAGATGAAGCCTCCTGTACTTCAGCATGTGCCCACTGCCTCTGGTCCTGTCACTGGGCACCACTGACGAGCCTGGCTCTCTTTGCTCTGTCCTTTCAAGTATGTACATACTTTGGTGAGATCTCCCTGAGCTTCCTCCTCTCCAGTCTTCGAGACTTTCTTCATAGGAGGCATACTCCAATCCCTTAATCTTCGTCATGGTTGCACTGTCTCTAGTATGTCCATGTGTCTTTTACTGGGGAGTCCTGAACCGGAGTGCAATCAATTTCAAAAATAAAACCATGCTAAATAGTAGCTGGTTTTCCTGATTTGGTGTGTCAGTTAATAGAAATTGATAATGTAGCTTTAAGTGATGTAACAGAGATGAGTTCTGAGGAAAAAAAGCAAGAGCAGCAAGAAAGCTGTTATTAAGGATTGTACTAAGGATTGTACTTGTGAGCACAGCTCCATGTCTTAGCACAACTACCTGAATGTTTTGATCAAACCAAACCCAATAGCATCAATTACCACCCATACAACTCTTAACCTTTTGCAAGAGTCTCAGCGCTCACTTGTGTGAGAAAGAGGAATTAAAGCCCACAGCCAGCCCTGTTCTGCAGGTCTGACAAGACACCAGAAGTGGTACAGAAGCAGTAAAAAGGAAGACGGCAACAGCCAGTGGGCAAGTTAACACCAGAATATACAACAAATACTGATAGGAACTCTGTTGTTGAATTAGTCAGTTTTTGCAATGCTTCAGAAGGAAAAATACAATAGTATTTGTGCATCTGTTGAGTGGAAAGAAAATGGGTACAGAAGAGTCCTATGACAATGAGATGCTAGAACTAAGTCTGTCCTAGAGAGTTGCCTGTTATGTTTTAGGGTATATCTACATGTTCTGTATACTCTTACATAACTAAACCACTTTTCTACTCTCTTTCTTTCACCAATGTAAAACTGGATCTATTAATTATGAGGCTTTTGAGTGAGGTGTTCTGGTTCACTGATCCATCAAATAACTGATCTACAAAGAAGAAAGGTACATTCTCTATCAGATCAGCGGGTTTACATGACCTGCTGCATTGCTGTATAAATATTATTTCATATGACATAAAGGACTAGGTAGTCTTTTGTGAAGCACAGGAAGAGAGAAGGAGGAATGGGACCACCCCTATTTGGCAGTAGCTCACAATTGGGTCAGATTAGGTACAACACAAAAGGGCATCTTCAAAATAAATGTGTAATAAATGTTGTTTCTCATTCTGGCTTGTCCTGTGGCACCCATAAGCACGCCCAGCAGTTTGGCTTTTTTATACCACATCACAGACCCTGTCTCCCCCAGACAGGTTTATCACTGAGAGTTCCACGTTATGGGCTATATATTCGTTCCTGTACCACCTCATATTTTTACACATGTACCAGTTTCCCTTTTTGGTGACTAGGGAAAATGGCGTGGAAAAAAACAGATTAAGGAGAGTAGACTATGAAACTACAAAAAATAATGTGTAGCTGCACTTATATAGAAAAAGGATAATCTCACTAATGTTATTAATTGCCTATCCCTCAATAACCTACAGCAACATTCAGAGACACAATGTAAAATGGGATGATAGTACTATCATCCATGAATGAGTTACTCAGACTTGCCACCTTTTCCTCTCCAATCCCAACCACTGGAGAGATCATCCGTTGAAAAATTCTGAGTAGTTAGGAGTAAACACAAAAAAAAGTCTTGATCTTGTAATGCCGCTTTCCCTTCCTCTGAAACTCAGTAGGAAACACTCCTTTGATGACCTTAGGATGTAATGCTACAATGATAGCCCCATAGCCTTGCAGCTACGCTAAAGTTACCTGTTGGGCTGGTGAAGTCATGAAAACTCTCGGGAACTCTCCTCTTACTAAATAATCATGGTTCTTGGCCACTAGACATTACACTCAGGAAGGAAAAAAGCGGCCAGTAAAAGCAGCTGAAATGTATCTAAAATACGCATCTCTCAGGCTCTTGTTTTGCCATGTTGAAAGAGGAGGAAGATAGCTCTGTCATTAGGTTTTAGGTGTCTCCTGACTGGCAACTTTTGAAACACTTACTTCAGTCCTTCTGCAGAAAAAATCCTTTAGTATCAAAGAGTGTTCCACTCCAATCTAAGTGACTTCTCCCTGTATCTCTCAATTTTTCTCAAAGTCCAGTTGTGCTACTCCTGTTTCCTATGTGGTTGAACCAAGGTAGGAAAATGGAATAAATAAAACTTAACATAATGCAATTAAGCATCTGTAACAACATTCCCCAAAAAAGGTTATGCGTCCATGATTCATACCAACAATTCTTGAGCATATGAATCTGTGAAACTGTATGAACCTCTTTCTCCTAAAACAAAGTGCCCCAGATGTATTCTGTAAACTAGAATTTTACTAAAGACTGCATTTTATGTCATCCCTTCTGATCCTTACTCCTTTCAGAGTCAATGGTAGTAGCCACTAGGGCTATGTATTGTCAATGGGAAAACTTAAAAACACTTTTCTTTTGCATTCAAGTGAAAATGGAAATAGAAGGCAGGGCTGAAAATATGTATTCCTCAGTGTATTTTGGTCTTGTTCTCATTACTTCCGTCCGTCCTTTTGTGCTGTTGGCATTTCTTTGGGGAAAAAAGGCATACAAAAAACCACAATGTACTTGTTTTTTCACTGAGTCTTCTCTTCATATTTATGCTTTATTTCCAGGATAAACAAGAGTAAGTCTGTTCTCCAAGACCTGTTGAATTTACCGCAGTGATCATGATACGGGGATAAAAGTGTTGTTAAGTGTCTAAGCACCCAAGATTTGATGTGTACTGGTGGTGTGGTGATACTAGTCTGAACTAGGTCGCAGTGCAGCTCCTGACACCAGACTTTTATTCCTGAGTCAAGGCCTTCTGAAGTCAGCTTTGTATGATGGCAGCTTTGATGACACCTGAAGTCAAGCCAGGCATTCATGACTTATGTTAGCTCACTCACTCTACTCCCACGGGCATCTCCTGGCTACATTTTTTAGACAATTTCTTTCACATTTCTTGCAGCACTTTCTAGGCTGCTATATAAAATTCTGAGTCTGTTTTGAAAGGCAAATCCTCAAAATATGAAACTCTTTTTTCGACTGCCAATATTTTTTACGAGAGAAATGGAACTGCCACTGCAACTTCTGAGTTTTATAAGTAGTTGAGTCTCGGTCAGAGATGGATGTGACAGTGTGCAAAGCCTTTTTCCTGCTCCTCAGTCTAAGAGTCCTCTTCCATGGATTATTATAATTTCTGCTGCTCCAGGACTGGCAGCTGCCAACAGCTATGGTCTGGTGCTCTTTAAAATTTGTAGAGATAATGTTCCTAATAAAACAGCAAATAATTAATGATCTGTAGCTTGCTATGATAATTTCTTCTGAGAAGGGACCTGTGGCTGATTCTGCAACAGACATCTTCTTCCTGACCCAAGGCAACTTTGAAAAAAAAACTTCCTTGGGAAGCCCAGAGTTTTATTAACAAACAATTCTATTAATCTGAAGTACAATGCCTTCCAAACACATCTGCTGTTCAGAAGGCAAAATGCAGATAATTTGTAACTGGTTAGTAGACTACAATTTTAGAATGAAGCAAGTAATTTAACTGAATTCAACTATTTGCCCAGAATACTGAGCATGTGCTCGGTCTTATAACCATTACCTGCATAATATTAGTGACAGCAAATGATATTACTCATAGCAGCCAGGATTGCTCATGCCAAAAACTTGGTTTATTTTGTTGTTTCCCCCTGCTTTTCCTCATAAGGCATTACTTTAGCTTCTGCAAATCTGAATGCCTGTGAAGACCCTTTAAAAATATTCCTTCTATTAAGTTTACTTGCTGACACTAGTGCTAGGTAGACACACAAATGCAACATCAGCAGGTGATAGAACCAGGAGTTTAGGGACGGACAACTGCTTTCTACCTCATTCCACTCACCCAGACAATTCATGACTTTGAAGACGATTCTGCTGAAAAAGTAGATGCAAAACTGGATAGGAGCTCGGCGACCGATGGTCTCCCCAAAGCCTCAGCCAGTCAGCTTCAACTGAAGCAGCTAAAATCGTTCAAGATCTCAGCAAAATTCACTGTTTACTTTATCAGATACCTTGCCTGGCAGGGAGAGACACAGTTTCCAGGCAAGATAAATGTTAAATAAAGCATTTGTAGATACTGATGCTATCTGGTTATCCAATTTCAGACAGGATGCCAAGGCTTCACTGAGTGACACAGAGCTCTGTACACTACTGCAAGCAGTGTCTCAGGCAAGTAGTCAAAGCACCATCTCACAGCACAGTTCTGCCTCTACTGTGATTCAGGATGAGCTAGTTGCACTGCAACTTTCTTGTCAGCATTCTGATGTCTTAATAGAGGAGGCAATAGCATCCACTGGAGGATGGACACACAGTTGTCATCATACTGCTGGAAGCCGCTTCAGAGGGGACTCACCATTTTCTCTCCCAACTTTTGAAAAATACAGATGGGATCTGCAACTGAGCCACTGATGTGTATGTAGCAATGAGGCAGACAGATGAGCTAATTTTTTCTGTAAATCTCTGAAAATGTCAGTGGGAAAAGAAGAGAAAGGAAGGAAAAGGAATGTGAAGTCCTAACTTCATGTTTATCCCAGTTTGACACAGTTCAAACTTGTGCCTGTCTTCTTAGCTGTTCTTCACACAAGGTCTGCTCCTGTTCCAGCTTTCACAGAGGAATTATTTCTAATTATTTGATCTGAAAGCCATGGTCATCTTATTTTCCTCCAGAAATCAGGACTGGGACACCTCTCAATTTTTCTTATTCAGTTCATGGCTAAAACACAACTTGTGATAGTATCTGTAGTCACACAGTCCTGTTCTAGGTCTGAAGGAAGAAGCATGAATCACACCTCTATCTTTGAATTGGTAAGACAGACACAACTATGGATAAGCTTCATTTAATCAGATCATGGCTGTGTAATGTCTCTTCTACCACTCATATCTTCTGGCAGAAAAGACCACATGTGGACATTCTTAGTCTCACTAGAAAAACATCCTTAGCCAAGTTGATCCTTAAAGGCTGCCAAACATATAAATCTTACACCAGCAAATGTAAAAATCCTACTCAGACAGAAAATGCAATTAATGGGGAAGCATCACAGACAGAAGACAGAGAGAAGAGAAGGTCAGCCAACAAGGACACTCCTGCTGGAATGCTTCACCAGCACACTGTTCCTGTGCTCTGGAATATCCTGCTCTGACAGAGGCAAGCACCACTTTGTTAGAACTGAGTTTACACTGATGCTAAAGAGGCAGAATAAAGATCCAAGTTCTAATTTACATTTCACTCACTTTTGCGGTGAACTTATTTTGCTTTTGTAAATAGTTTGAATTTAATTTTTTAATGACATTGTAATTTATGAACCATGCCATTAAAAGACAACACTTTAGCTGTGGATGACATTGTTTATCCTTTAGAGGAACATTTGCTGCATTAGCCATAATATACATAGCCAATGTGTTTATGAAACAAGTACCAACTTTGTCTTCATGTTCAGGAAGATTTACTGGTTCAAATTTACAGATTGGTGTCCTAAGTGTGAAAACAGTAGTTTGCACATCACATGATATATCCATCTGCTTTTACAGCAGTGTATAAGCACAACAGTTGTGAATATACTCTGGATTTACAACACTACTGAGGTCTTCTCCAAAGAGACACACATAAAGCTGTCACTTCCCTGACCATATTGTCTGAAGTTAGAGAATTTTGACGCAGAACATTGCTGAGTCTACTGGCTTTTCTGTCAATGGCGGGAGAGAGACAGAGCCCTGAATAGGAAAAAGTTTCCCTGGAAACGAATTTTAAGTATTCATCGTAATCCTGTGTCTTCAGCAGCAGCTACAACTGGCAGTCTTAGGGCTGACTTTTTTTCTTGCTTGTCAGATTGATGGAAGGAAAGACTTGAAGGAAGAGATCTGTAAAAAAGTGAGTTTCCTAGAAGCCTGCAATGCCAATGAAATCATAAGAATGCTAATGTTTAAAGAAGCCTGAACATTTTGGAACAAAGCAGTACATGGACTTTATCAATCTGATGTTTTAATGAGAACAAAAATGCCACCACTAGTTTGCCAAGCCAAAGTTTCTCTATTTCTAAGAATACCATTGACATATCCTTAGATACAATCAGAGAAACATCTGCTTTGTTTCTACTCTGATGCTGCTTCTGCTAGAAACCAGGGCTGTATTTTAAAATAAGTAAAAACTGACATAAAAGTAAGTCAGCTTCCAGGTAGATTTTGTGGGATTACATTTAAATCCACCAAGGTCTATTTTGACTGAAAACCAATAATCAATGTAAGCCTTTGGGGCCTCTAATGAAGATTATCTGGAATTAAATGTATTAAATAAGGGAGACTCTCCAATCTGTTTCACCATCCAAATCATTAGTTTGTCAAACAGGATTGTGGGATATGCCATCCAAAGCATTATGATATTAGCATATGCCTCCAGACACAGAGAAAATATGGCATCCAGCAAAGTAAAAGCAATCTAAAGACTGAAGGAAAAGCAGTGCTTTCAATGGTGTTAACAATTACACTAAGTATTTTGGCACATGAAACACAGTATGAAGTTATGTTTCTGAGAGCATTTCCCCGTGAGGTGCTATTAGCACATCTGATCTTTGAGCTATTTATCCCAGGTTCCTTTGCCTGCAGTCAAAAATTTGATCATTTTCATAGAGTCATATAATAGTTTGGGTTGGAAGTGGCCTTCAAAGGTCAGCTAGTCCAACTGCCTGCCACAAGCAGAGACATCTTTGGCTAGAAAAGGTTGCTCAGAGACCTGCTCATACCAATTGAAATTTCCCAGACTGTTCCTACTTTTTTCTTACAGTCCTTCATATCAATGCATGACAAAGCCAAAAGTCAGTAAAACATTTAATAACAATATACTAAGGAAGAGTACTTACATTAAAGGCTTAGCAGTCTTGCTTCACAGGAAATACAGAGAACACAAATGGCAAGTTGTAAACATGCCATCAGCATCAGTTTCTGATGAATTAAATATTGAGAAGTGACACCAGTATGAGCAAATTTTCATTCCAGACAATTGCATCTCCATGCATTATGCATATTCTATGTATTTTGTAAGAAAATCTTGTTTTAAAATGCTTTGTGCAGTCTTCAGGGCTTAGGGGGTTGATGACACTTTAAAAAAAAATCATTAAAACACTAGTCTTTTTCACTAGCTTATCTGTAAAATCTAAAAGCAGTACTGAGAACTTCCACCACGGCTGAAAGCTCCTTCCCCAAAAGTGAACAAGGTGTTTAAAATCCCCAGCTTTTCATGTCAGACCTCCCGGTTCCTCTTTCGATAATGGGAATTCAATGCTGAGAACCTCCACGCCCCTCTGAACACCAGGACTGCGGATATCGAGGCGTGTTGGGTCTGGCTGGGAGGGGCTCTTTTCCCCACAGCAGCCCTCACCTTGCTGCGCTGTGCGCCGGTGGCTGGAGAGGTGCTGGTGGTGCTTTGGCCACCTCTGAGCAGCCCTGGCCCAGCAGCAGCACTGTGCCCCCAGCATCCTGCCTCCTCCCTCACCCCAGCAACTGGCAGGTGTACCGAAGCCCTAATTCCTGGGAAGCGGCTGGATATCACCTGCAGATGGGAAGCAGACAATAAATCTTTTGCTTTCCTTTGCTTCTATGCACAACCTTTGCTTTTGTTTTATTAAACTTCCTTCTTCTTAACCCAGAGCTGTTTTCTCTGTCTTATTTTCTTACCCCTCATCCTGCTGAGGAGAGTGATAGAGCAACTTGGTGGGTATCCAGCCAAGGCCATCCCATCACAGAGAGGTCCTGCTGCCATCAGTGCAGCTCTCCAAAACTGCCAATCAGATTTATTTCCAAATTATCTAGAATTCCTTTCTCAAAATTAACACACTCACACTTCCATTCATTACAAGCACTATGACGATGAAATGCAATGGTGACTGCTGGAATGAGTTACTGTGCAGAAAATGTAGAATTTAAAAAGCACTTGAGAGTAGGATTTTTATTGAAAAAATCACTTAGAATGGAGATAATCAACTTAGCATAGACAATGATAAGAGAAAGAAGAATAGTTGCAATGGTGTTTATTTGAACATACTCAACAAACATCACTAAAATGTCAATACATTCAGAGTTATTGTATTGTGCTCACACTTTTTAATTTTAAGTGTGAGAAATTATTACATTTTCCTAGATACCGTGACATGGAAATTCTTAATGAGGATCAGTGTAGAGAATTTTACCTGTGACTGACTGTAATCCTGTTCAAAAAAAAGATACTAAGTAAAAACACCAACTATATATATTTGCTAACAGCTGACCACTTAATGCTCACCTTGTAATCAGGACTATTGTCCTTTCCTTGATCCTTACAAAATCTTGGCAGAGTTCCTCTAGCTGTTGCACAGCTTTAATGTACAAAAATGTACACGAAATTATTTCATACAGACAAAGGATCATGGCAGGTATTTCTCAGAAATTTGATCTCTGATTGGCAAGAAGAACATTACAGCTCTAATAAAATACTTTGTTTACTTCAGTGTATATTTTCTTAAAGACCTGAAACATGCAACAGATAGGGCGGTATCTAAGTCAAGTGTATGCAGTTACTTGTGTATGCATAAGAATAAAATCTTTAAAAAAGCTAAAGTAAATATAGAGGCGAAGAACTAGACACAAATCTTCCTTAAGGTAGATTAAGATATCTTTTCTACATAGTGTAATGTGTCAGGTAGCAAATAATACATCTTTTCAGAAACACCGCATCTTACTGAATAGAAATTAGACAGAAACTAGATAGATGAGGTCCTTGATCAGACACTACTTTTAACACGGTAATAACAATGTAGAACTTCAGGGATACTGAAATTACACATATTTTTTTCCCCTGAATCTTCTAACCCATATTTCCTGTACTAATGAGACTAGCTTGGTACTCCTGTCAGCACAGCAGGCTCCAGGGTGAGTTGGAGAGAGAAATATCATGTATCCTCACCTTTCACTCATCTTGAAACAAACCACCAACCTATTTTTCTCCATTTAAAACCATCCTGGCAGCAGCTTCCTCCATTGTTCTAGATGCTCAGGTCTTTTCTAAAATTATCAGTTTTCATAAAAAATCTGTCTAAATATTCAAAGCTTTCCTTATGATTTGTAAAAGAAAAACTCCTGTAATTTTCGCTTTCCTTTTGAACAGCTTCAAGTTTCATTTTCCCTTTTTATTACTACAACCTAATCTGGTATTTGGAAGGTGAGGGGCAAACCCTGTCACATGCCTTAGCACTGCTGATTATGTTAATTGTCTTCTGAGTGTTACTTCTGGGTTGCCATTTACCTCCTAGACAATTAATGAGCTTTCCCTGTTTCACTCTTCCTACGTCCTTCTTTCCCTACCTTTCCCTTGCTCCCCTCTGCAACCAAGAACAACTATAATAATAATAATAATTGAAAATCTCACATGAAAAGAACCAACCTGTACCTATTCTTCACCATAGACATGTGATGGAATGCTACTTTTTCAGTTTCCCATTTCCACATTTGAGGAAGAAACTCTCTTTTTTTTTTCCTTAGAGCCTAGAAACACAGACTATATATTCTGATTTGCACCTCTGGGCATTATCAGGCCAGAAGTATCAATTACTGGAGCTTAAATTTATTGACAAAGACATACTTTTCAAACACCTACGTACTTACCTTTAGGTGTAAGTAGTTCCGTAGAAGAGAGACCATGGCCATTATTTAGGGATGTGCAATAGTGTTTGGAGAACTGGAATCAACATTCAGTTACTAGAATTGGAAGTAATATTTGGAGAAAGAAAAAAAGAAACAGGATCCTATGCAGTTTTAGCTTTTTTTCCCCTAAGTTCTAGTTTTTTTGCCTCGAAAACAAAGAAATCTTACTGTACATTTCCTCACAGCTATGCTTTACTGAAAAAAAAGTTTCAGTTTTCCCCTAAGGGGTCTTATGCAACCACAGATGCTATGAAAAACAGAATTTAAATGAATGACTATGTGCTAAATGAGATGTGCAATTACAGATAGCTCTGATATCCTGTAAACATATAGGCTCAAAATGGTTCTGGCTCCAGCTGCACTATTTTGAAAACACATTGCCGGTATCACCTAAATAAATGCTTTGACCATTAGAGTGGAAAGGGTGACACTTCAAATCGTGTTTGGATACAAAATTTAAAAAGCTTAAAAACTATTCACCAGAAGGAAGACACTTATCCGGAGCAGAGGACACATTTATTTTGCATAAGTGCACCAGATGACAGGAGCAGTCTAAGCCATTTTACAAGTGGTTTAATAGAAGAGACAGCACATACAATACACTCCATCTTTCTGAAGTCACATAAAGGAAAAGACAAAAAAACACAAACAAAACTTCCCATAAACCTCTTTCTCCATTATTCATGAGGGCCATATACAGTGACTTACAATTTGTGGACTTTAAGTTGTTTTTTTTTAACTGTGGCATCTTAGAATCATGTGCCAGGTCACAATGGCTCTGATCTTTTAACGCTTTTAACCATTTTATAATTCAGCTAGTATATAAGATGTAGTGGGGCATTTCTTAGTCTTTATGGGATTAAAGGTTGGCTTTAAACCTATGATTTTATTCTGCCAGTGATACATTAAATAAACAAGACAAGTAGCACGATGGCACTGTGAAACTTCATGGACAAAGATCAGTCCTGGAGGGGATGACACACTTTCAGTGATTCAGCCTTGAGAATCAAAAATCCATTTCAAAGTGAGAAAATAAAAATAAAAGCTCAGTTACAGCAGTCTTACAGGACACAGTGCTTACTCCAAGTTTTATCCTGGCAGCTATCAAGCAGTTAACATCGATGAAAGTGCCTACAGAACAATAAAGCATTATTATTTGTACCAGAATTCTTTCACCTGTATAACATGACATACTAGAGCAATTTGGATATGAAATATTTCCGTATCACTACAATAAATCATAGCTCATATCATGCCATAGTGCTGAGGGAAAGTGCTAGAATTACTGCCAATGCTAGTACTACTAGAAATCAAAATCTGTCAGATTCTATATGCTCAATAGTTCTCTCGTCTGTACCCACTTTAAATTGTAAAGAGCCCCTAAGAACCAATGAAATATCTCATTACAGACACTATTACTTAAATTGAAGACTGTCAAACAGTAGCAAATTATTCTTTTAAAAGGTTGGTGACTTCAAGAGACAAGCACCCAAATAACACTCTAAAGCTGTAGCTCTAAAATGCAACACATCCTGTGTACTATAATAAAAACACAAGATAGCCTAAACATATTCTTTGAATGGGCTACATAATCTTTGTCACAACAGCCTCATGTCACTTGAACAACTTAAAAATAAAGGGAAAAAATAAAAGCAAGAAATGACAAAATGTGCTTATCTGTATCTTCTACTGATGTGTAAAGACAAAGGTAATATTTCAACTAAAAGCTATACATCCAGATGACGCCTGCTGTAATATTTCACCCATGTGGAAAGATAGAAGGAATTGGGGTTGTTTAGTCTACAGAAAAGAAAACTGAGGGAAGAAATGATAACAGTTTTCAAATCAGCTTCACTGAAGAGGTGAACAAATTGATCATGGCTAGGGAAGATGGAACGGGAAAGAATAGTTTTCTGTTGTAGACCGTGTCTCGATCTTGCACCTTTATTTTTTTTGATATGGAGAAGTTGTCACTGTGCAAAGCCACAGTGCATTCAATGCAGTTCTCAGCACATTGTATGAAGTTGGTGTAAAGAGTTTGCAAAGACCTCCAAATTCTTCAAGATAGCTACGAATAATTAAAGCAGAAAAACAAAGACTTCATAACAGGTTTTTACATATTTTCTAGTTTCATTGCAAGGATTTCTTTCTTTTCACAGCTAGCACAAATGTTTGTCCAGCTTTTGCGTACTTCCAGTTTGATAGTCATGACATCAAACTCCTACAAAAAGAACATGTACTTATTTTAGCATCAGGAAGAGATTTTCTGTGTAAAATTGACTTTTCACTGAACATATTAAGTTTCTGCCTCTTTTCAAGATTTCCTCTTTAAACACTGTTTTATCTTCTTCCAAAAATTATTTAGCAGCATCATCAGTATGCATAAACTTTCCAAGATAATGTAAACCAGATCCCGTCTCATCTTCTCATCTTGCTGTTTTTAAATATCTTCACTGCTATCAAGCGCTCCTTTCATTCTTCCTGCCTCATACTGCCATCTTGTACATGGATGAAACATATTCACACTTCAATAAACAGGGAAGTCATCCTTGCAAACACCAACATTTTTATTGAGAGAGAGTGAAAGGGAACTCTTGGGAGTACTGTGGCTAGATAGTGTCATTCAGCATACCTATACCTTCATACTCTCTGTATTAAGGAGTATTAAATCAGGGAGCCTCTCAGCCAGATCATCTTTTTCGTGTCTTCCCAGATCTTTGCTTGTTCTTCTGCACCTCCTGGTTTGAATCAGTGTACTACTCTGACTGAATTACTCTGAGACAATACAGTCTCATCAGCCAGCCCTGGTCTTCTTTCAAATTCAAAACTTGGAATAAGCCTTGGCTCCACCTTTTTCCTTATTTCTTTACACATTCACCTAGTGACCCACATGCATCTGAAGTATCAAAAATGTTCTGTCCCACGCATGCCAAATCTAAAATACTTCAGATTAAAAGACTAAAAGATTTAGGTTAGATATTAGGAAAAATTCTTCATGGTGGGGGTTTTGAGGCACTGGAGCAGGCTGCCCAGAGAAGATGTGGCTGCCCCATCCCTGGACGAGTTCACAGCCAGGTTGGACTGGGTCTAAGCAACCTGATCTAGTGAAAGGTGTACCTGCACGTGGCAAGGGAGTTGGAACTAGATGATCTTTAAGGTTCCTTCCAACTCAAATAATTCCATGATTCTGTGGCTCTTTAAACAGAGATGGAAATGGTAAGTTTACACCTCCCGGATTTTAACTATCGAGACTTAAGTGATTAGATACACATGCAGACTGAAAATGTTTTTGTCACTATTAGACAGAATCCTTAACTATTGTCTAATGAATTTGTACAGCAATACAGATTTTTTAAAGTTTATATCCAAATACTGCTACAAATCAGTAAGCCCTTGGACTTTGTTATATTTCTTCAGTAAATCTTAATGCCAGAGTTAGTGGAGCACCACTGTCATGTGTTTGAAGTGCAAGGAAAGCAGCTGAATCATTATATTAAATTCTCAGTACCTTATCAAACTGGCAGAGAATATAAACACATATGCAGTTTACTCTGAGTAAACTCTCATTCTCACATACCCGCTGAAAGTGCACTGACATATCAAAGAATCTAGCATAAGAGACATGTTTCTTTTTGGGCTTGCTTTAATATTTAAAGAATATGACTGCAATATTGTGCTCATTAGCAAAGGGATCAGAGAAGTGCCACAACCACCTATACACACATGAACTAATTCTGGTTTACTAAAATGAACAGACCTAAACAGCTGCAGGATAAATGTCTTGAACCATGCCCTGAAGCCCCATATTCCCTAATGCTGACTGCAGCCCCCAGGGGCAGGGCTTCAGTAAAGCCCTCAGTTGCACCAAATGCTAGCACATAGGTCAGATGTCAAAGTTAAGTCCCAGATTAGTCCAGATGGCTCTTTGACTCAGGACCTACAAGCATATTTTACACATCTTGAGGAAAGAGGATCTATTTGTGTCAGTCATAAATTAAGCAAGATGATAATTTTGTGTTTCTGCTCATGTGCTATGTAATGCGGAATCTGTAACCACTCCTCTCTGCTGTGCCTGTGAAATTAGTTTTTACTGTAGTCGCCTGATGAGAAATCTCGTTACATTCAGATACACTAGTGCAGGCAGCAGGTGGGCAGAATGGAAAAGAGCAGAAAAGTTACATCCCCTATGAAAAACAGTCTGTGGCCACTCCAAATAGTCAAAAGTGAGCATCAGGGTATGTCTGTGGTATGTTTTGGATTGGATGAGGAATGAATTTTGAAGTGGATCTTTCCAATGTACCAACTTGCTGTGTTTGGTTATGAGAGGGCTTGCCATATACAAAGCCTGTCAAATGTCTACACGAGAGAATGTGTCCCACAAGCACGCCTGCACTCTTCAAGTGTTGTAGGCATTTGGTCAGCTGGACAGGCCACCTGCAAAGCACACAGTCTGCTCATGGACAGGTGCACCCTTTGCTGCTCAAAACCAGCTGGACGGCCAGGCCGAGAGAGGGGAAGTGAATGGAGTTACATCCAGCTCTTGGCCAGTCACAAGTGCTGTTCCCCAGGGCTCCCTGTTGGGGACAGCCCTGTTTAAAATCTTTATCCATGATTTGGATGTGGGGATCGAGTGCACCCACTGTCAGTTTGCAGATGGCACTGGGTTGTGTGGGAGTGTTGGTCTGCTGAGGGCTGGAAGGCTCTGCAGCAGGATCTGGACAGGCGGGATCGATGGGCTGAAGCCAAGTTGATGAGGTTCAACAGAGGAAGTCCCAGGTCCTGCCCTTTGGTCACAACAACCTCAAGCAGTGCTATGGGCTGGGGCAGAGCGGCTGGAAAGTGGGCCAGCAGAAAAAGACCTAGGGATGCTGATCAACACAGGCTGAACATGAGCCAACTGTGCCCAGGTGGCTGGAAAGGCCAATGATATCCTAGCCTGTATCAAAAATGGTGTGGCCAGCAGGACCAAGAAAGAGATTGTCACCCTGTACCGGGCACTGGTGAGGGTGCACCTCAAATTCTGGGTTCAGTTTTGGGACCCTCACTACAAGAAAAACATTGAGGTGCTGAAGCATGTCCAGAGAAGGTCTCAACAAAGGTGGGGAACAGACTGTTGCACAGGTCTGATGAGGAGATGCCGAGGGAGCTGGGGATGTTCAGCCTGGAAAATATGATAACCAAGGCAAGATCTGATTGCTCTTTACAACACCCTGAAAGGAGGCTGTAGCGAGGTGGGGGTCAGCCTCTTCTCCCAGGTAACAAGCCTCAGGATGAGCGGAAACATCCCTAAACTGTGCCAGGGGAGGCTTAAGTTGGATATTACGACAAATTCTTTCATGAAAAGGGCTGTTAAGCACTTGAACTGGCCGTCCAGGGAAGTGGTAGGATCACCATCTCTAGAGGTATTTAAAAGACATGTGGATGTGGTGCTTAGGGGGACATGGTTTAGTGCTGTGCTTGGCAGTGCTAGGTTAATGGTTGGACTCAACAGTCTTGAAGGTCTTTTCTCGCCTAAACAATTCTATGACTCTGTGGCTATTGTGTCTACTGCTTGCCAGCTGAGGCAGTCTCAAGCTGTGATCCGGCTGCCATGCAGTGCACGAGGGCGGTGCAGAGCACATTCTCCCTTGGACACTGCACCTGAGCTCTGGGCTGGCTTTGCAATTCTCTGCCTAAGTGCTATGCCATACACCCAGAACCACAGCGCTCCTGAGTTTAAGCCCGAGTGTGTTTACATAAGCCACTGACAGCTTCCTGCTTGCAGTGTATTGGCATCTATTATAACTTTCATATGCTGGCAGTTGAGAGGCTGCAAAACTTCAGTGTGTGCTACAATTTGCAAATTTTCTAGGGACTGCAGCAGCAACAGCACTTGAGACTGGTCCTGAATGCAAATTATTTTTTAGCAGAGGAAGTAAGAGGTAATTTGCTAGACTGGAATCCCTCTTCCCTATCTTCCTAGGTAATACCTCAGGAGAAATGTTTGTGTTTGATGAATTCCTTTAGTGCTGCTGTTTGTTGTTCAAAGCCAGAGGTGTGAGCTGACATGGGTGCCAAGCAATGCACCTTCTCTGCTAACACAAATGAACCCAAAAGTATTACAAGTGCCTCACAGGCTCCTGTTTCTACTCAGCACATTAAATGCAGCACAGATGAAAGACCAATGACCCAGTACCAAAATCACAGAATCAGAGAACTGCTCAGGTTGGAAGGGACCACAGTGAGTCACGTGGGTTGTCCTAGAGCACACGGCACAGGATTGTATCCAGATAGTTCCCGAGTATCTCCAGTGAGGGAGACTCTGCAATCTCTCTGGGCAATCTGTTCCAGTGCTCAGCTACCCATACAGCAACGAAGTTCTTCCTTGTAATCAGGTGGAACTTCTTATGCATCAATTTCTGCCTGTTGCCTCTTGCCCAGTAGGGCACCACTAAGCAGGGTCTGGTCCATCCTTCTGGCACCCTCCCTTCAGATACTCATAGACATTGAAGTGGTCCCATCTCAGTCACCTTTTCTCCAGGCTGAACAGGCTCAGCTCTCCCAGCCTTTCCTCATAAGAGAGATGCTCCCGTCCCTTTCTTGCCCTCCGACGCACCTGCTCCGGGAGCTCCATACCTCCCTTACGCGGAGGAGCCCAGAACCGGACAGAACACTCCAGATGTGTCCTCACCAGGGCTGAGTAGCAGGATCACCTCCCTGCACCTGCTGGCACAATGCTCTTCCCACAAGGGCACACCGCTGGCTCAATCCCTTGAGCCTTTACTGTTTTGGCTACTCCACCCACACGTGGGACCTTCCCGGGCACACGGCCTGGCCGAAGCCGAAGCCGAAGGCTGGGCCGTCGTGCCCCTCTCAGGTACCGCAGCTCCCGCAGGGCGAGGCTGACCCGCACAGGGGGAGGGCACACGGCCCCCGCCGCCCATCGGCAGCGAGCACCGCGACCCCCCCGCACCTGCAGCCGCCCCAAATCCAGCCAGGGGCCGAGCCCGGCCCGGCACCCCGCACCCGGGCAGCACCGGCCCCGGAGCGCGGCCCCGGCCGGGTCACGGCTGCTGCCGGCGTGGGTGACGGCTTCTCCAGGACGGGTGACCGCTCCCTGGGACGGCTGACCGCTCCCTGGCATGGGTGGCCACTCCCTGGGATGGACGACGGCTCCTCAGCATGGATGACCGCTCGCCGGGATGGGTGGCCTTTCCCCCAGGACGGATGACCGCTCCTCTGGATGGGTGGCCTTTCCCCGGCTCGGATGACTTTTCCCCGGCTCGGATGACTTTTTCCCGGCTCGGGGGGCCGCTCCCCGGAGCCCCCCGCCCCGGCG